>JAQGAK010004474.1:0-12141 GCA_034696945.1 Lipothrix lubbocki
ATGTCTATGTGTCTCTAAATAATTGTGGCTGTTTTCTGTGATTCAATGTAATACTGTAGGAGATGTATAGATTGATGTGATTTTATTTTGTTTATTCAGTACGCCAATGTAATATTGAAACAATAAAATTTGATTTTGAAAACTATATAATTCTACTGCATAAAGTATTTACTGCATAAACTATAATACTAACACGTAAATCTTGCCCCAATGTTGGTTAAAAACTAATTTTTTAACTATTGAAGATTATTATTAATTAAAACTACTTTTTAATTAGCCCTGGCAAACGACTCATCTCGCATTTCTGATCCTTCGACTCCACATCCTTCTCCCCAGAATTTTTTAACATACTTTTTTTGGCATCCTGCAACAAATCATAAAATGAATATCAGCATTTCAAATTATTTTTTAAAATTCATTAATAAATAGTAGCATTTATTCGGATTTTTGGACTGGAGTCCAATTGAAATACTAAATTAATAATAATACTATTAAAAATACTATTACTACATTTTTAGCATCCATTATATCTTAAATAAAAATAAATATATACCTTCAATGACACCAGAACCGGGATTTTGGACACCCTGCTGGTTTTGGACGGAATTCGCTTTGCCTCAGGAGCGGTAACGAGGCTGCCATCACTGCTGCTCCCAGGACTAGTCTGCAATAATACATAGAAGTTGACAAGTAATAAGAATAAATTAATAAATAAAATTGGAAAATAATATGGAAAATAGATTACTGGAAATTCTTATATTATAATAAATTATTATTGCTGACTATAATGAAATAAAATCCTGTAATTATTTGGTAAGTTCAGCAAAATTAATTAAAAATGCATTAAAATTATTATTAATTAATAGTATAGGAATAAATACAAATAAACAAATTAATAACTCCTTAAATTAATGAATATAGTTATTAATAAATAATAAAATAACGTTTACGCACATCCTCCATATTTAGCGTCTCGATGGTGAACGTCCGATTGAGCTGCTTCGTTGCCGCTGGCGTCAGTCCTGTAGTGACATCCAGCGCCGTGGTATACAAAGTTCTGCAAAGATACAATTTTTTTAATTATCAAAATTTGCATTATAAACCAAGACTGAAAACAAATTTCGAAAAACGAAAAATAAATTAAAAAATAAAACAATTAAATAAATTAATGAAAATAAAAATGAAAACATTAGAATAATAAATTAAAATAACTTACAAAAAATATAAAGCTAAATATTAAAATAATAAATACAATTCATAAACCAATAAAATACTTACTGATTGCTACTCTGATCGGCCCAATAGGCTGTCTCATTAATGCTAGAGTAACCGGATTCATCCAGCGAAGATTCCGGAGAGTATGGAGTACTCATTGTCCTTAATTCTAAATGTATGTTCTAAACCACGAGTATTAACAATAATTGTTCAATTACTGAAGTTATTTTTTCGTAAACGAAGATATTACTTGATATTTCTCAATCTAGAGATAAATTACTGAAAGCAACTAACTATTTTGAAACAACGCTTGCTGTAGCGGCTGAACTGCTGTTTGTAACACACAACAATGAACAAACTTTTAGGGATTGTTGTCCATAGCTTGGACATGCTAATTACTGGAGTTTCAAATAATGATTTTCATTTCACAGGTATCGTTCGCTTATTTTCTTAAAGACTATACATTACACAGAACAAGTTATATTCGAATCATTCACCACATTTGTGGTCTAATACATACAAGGTAACAAACTATAGCTCCATAAAAGTAAACTCTTGTAATTGGGACAACGGATCCCATACAGTTAATGGAAGGAAGGTACACGAAAAGAAACCACAAAACGAATACATGTATGTTGAATGTTGAATAATTAGAGAGCACAGGTCAGAACTATTTCAAAACTAAATTCAACATTGAAATACTATCTTGTAAATAAAATATAACTCCAGCACAGCCACTCATTTGCATCTTCCGACATTGATAACGATAATACCCTTGAACAATCGGCAGGTCTGAAACATTACCTATCTACCTATGGATAATCAGCCAAGAAAACAAAAATCTACAAGAACTATACAAGTCATCGGCAATAATTAATTAATATTCTTACCTAAATTTACGTATGAAGAGCAAAAATAACAACAACATTTTTCCTTGGCCAAGGATTTTTTCCTTGCTTTCCCTCCAAGCTCTTCATTCACTCAAAAGCGCCATATGTTTAAAAAGTCGAAATCTCACTTTGAGAGAGAACGTAATTTGTTCAAATTTGTTGAAGGTGAAGGGTGAAACAACAATAAATTAAATATTTAATTCATATTTTTTTATACTTTTGCATAACTTTCGCATTTTTTTCATAAAATAAATAACAATATTTTATGAATTTTTACATAATTGTGTTGTTAATTAATAAAAAAGTAATGATCAAGATCAAAGCTTAGGACTTTGAAAGTTTGAAATTTTACCTTTGACCTTGATATTTAAAGTGCCACCTTCAAACTTTAAAATATTTGCGTTCTTTTAATTTATTTAGAATCTTTGTGCTTTTTTACAACTTCACAAAATATTTACAAATAACTATTATTGTAGAAGCCAAAGTTGATTGAAATAAATTTGTGATTCTGAATCCGGTAAAATCCTTTCCAAACCTGTAAATTGTGAATTACTTACGTCCACAATCAAGCAGGTATAGCGTCTAAATTTTTTAAGTTAATTTTTGGAATACTTTGTAAAAATTGTATGTGAGAGTGGTATTTATTCCTTATTATTTATTAATTCCATATGTGTTATATTATCGTTTTTATAGGAAAGCAACCAGAAATATGGGCGGAAGTGACCGTGATAGAGGTGAAACGCGGAATCGTCACCGGGAACATCGGGATAGGGACACTTACTCCAGAGAACGACGGCATGATGTTGAAGAGAATTGGAGAGAAATTCGAGTAAAGGATGAGCCAGTGTCGGATATAGAAGGACATTCGAGGGACCGAAATACATCCAGACATCATCGTAGTGATAATAGTAAACTTGTCAGTAGTCATTCTAGAAGGGATAGAAGCCGGGAAAGAAGATCCAGATCGCGATCAAGAGACAGAGATCCTGAAAGAAATAGGCCAGACAATTATAGGAATAACAGTCGTAGAAGTTCAAATAGGTGATTATTTAAAAAAACAATTTGTTGTTTAAACTTTTACTGATGTATCTTCATAATAACATTACTATTTCCTTTCTTGAACTAAATATGTTTTACGTGTGTATTTATGTATTTTGTTTTAACATTCCAGTCCTCCCAACCGATCTCGTGATAGAAACAATCACAGAGAGAGACCAAGCGGATCTTATAATGGACGATCTCGTGAAGGTGACAGAGGGGACAATCGTGAGCCTGACCGTGAGCCTGGTCGCAGCTTTAATAAGGGGAGAAGGGAACGGCCAGCACGGGAACAAGACTGGGACAATCTTTTTAATCCCAATTCTAAAATCAAAACTGAGGAGAAGGAAGATGAAGACTCAAAGTTTGGAAAGAAAACTGACGATAAAGAAGAGCCAAAGAAAGACAAAGAAAAGCCTAATTTTGGGTTGTCTGGAAAATTGACAGAAGAAACAAATACTTTCCGGGGTGTTGTTATAAAGTACAGCGAGCCGCCCGAAGCCAGAAAGCCTCAAAAAATTCGTTGGAGACTCTATCCCTTTAAAGGAGAAGAAAGCCTTCCTGTCATGTACATTCATCGTCAGAGTGCATATCTCCTTGGTAGAGAGCGTAAAATTGCTGACATTCCTATTGATCATCCATCCTGCTCCAAACAACATGCTGTAATTCAGTATCGACTTGTACCATACAAACGACCAAACGGCACCTCAGGCCGAAGAATCAAGCCGTACATTATTGACCTGGAGAGTGGTAATGGTACCTATGTTAACGGCGCCAAAATAGAGCCAAAACGATATGTTGAACTGTTCGAGAAGGATGTCCTCAAGTTTGGATACAGCAGTCGTGAATACGTCATCCTAAACGAACACACCAAGGCGGACGTGGAAGACGACGAACCCGGAGCTAGTTCCCCCGAAGTGGATGAAAAAGTTAGAATCAAGGCTGAGAAAATGGATGAGTAGGAAGTATAGATTTGACTTCCGTTGCTTAGTTAGCTTCCGAAATTGTCCAGCTGTCACATCGTCCTGATTGTGGTTTTAAGTTTGAGAATGCCCTCTGTGTTTGTGTTCATACATTCATCAAAAAATCGCTTTCATTATGAAGCTCTGATGACTTGTGTGCACAATCAGTTGAACTTTCAAGAGGCATTTTGAAAACTTTAAATCTATTTTCATCTTAAGTACATAAATAAACCGTACACGATTTTTTAACCGAATACAAGCAGAAGGTGCGTGTATCAAACAAAGTTGCAAATTCAACAACTCAATGTGAATAAATTATTTTGTAGAGCTAATGAGTTTTCGTAAGTTTTAATTCTGACTACACTCATGCAATCGTGTCGATATTAATATGTTACACATTAATTGTGTTTGTAAATATTGTTTATAAAATAAAATTCTTTGTATTACATTGAATCACAGTATATACATAGTGATTCCATCGGGGGTATTTCGTACATTGTCCATACAAAACTATTACAGATTTAACGATTTCATGGGAAGTATCATGGGAAGTTGTACAAATTTTTAAAATATGAACAAATGAACTTGGATTAGGTTGAAGATACTCGGTTCATATGGGAACGGATTTTTTTAGTTTGCTTTAATAATAAGCTACATATCAAGTAATAATATTCAGCATTTAGAACATTGTCACACATATATCATGTAATTTCAATCTGTTTATCAACAACACTTTACACTTGTGGTTGTGATTATGAGCTTGAGTTCTGTTTTCTTCTTTAATGAGAAAATAGGAGTTGGAGCTAGAACTATATGCTATAGGAAGTGATTTTAATTTTAAGAAGAAAAAGGATTATTGTTGTTATTGCTATTTCTCATTCGGTTGTTGATAAGGTTTCCGTTATTAGAGTGGTCGGCTGTCTGCTTGGGCCTATACTAACAATAAGTGGTTTAGGCATTAAGTCATCAATCATGAACATAGATGTACCCGCTGCCATGATGAGTGCAACATTTTCAATATCAACGAAGACAAAGATGGATGACCCTCCAGTTATTCCGTCGTCAATTTTCAAATCATCGGTCCAAGTTCAAGATGCAGAAGCTGAGGATGAAGAAGAAGAAGAGATGGAGGAGTCGCAAGTTTCGCCATTTGATAAACTACCATTAGAGGTATGTAAAAAATAAATAATTAAATCATGAAATAATATAATGTATTACCTAAAAAATACAAGTATAATTTACTATTACTAACGTAATGTATTTTTTCAGATTATGGTAATAATCTTCCAACACACGTCCAAGCTCGGGAAACAAGCTTGTCGTCTTGTTTGTCACGAATGGAGACAAATCATAGATTGCTACTTCACAAGATTCGTCGGCGTTTTGAATGATCATACTTATGATTACATTTGTGCTTCCACTCAAAGCTTTGAGTCTCTAATCGTCAACTGCTTCCATCGCAACCTGCCGGAGCGGGAGACCAAGAGTAAATTCCGGAGTAAGTTAGCCTTGTCACCCCAGAACCTCATCTTTACTTCAGGGGGAAGCTCGGATGGATCTGCGAACAGCGTCGGAACTACTTCGCCGGAGAATGTCGTGGCGCTGCTGAAGCTGAATCGTCAAATCACGTCGCTTCGATTTCGACACCAGGCACTAAAGGGGATTCAGTCCTTGCCGATTCATAATTTGTTCTTGCCGAATTTGACCAAGTTAGAGGTACATAGGCTATAGATCGTTAGTTTTATATTTATTAGTTAATTATTTTCTTTTAAATTAAATAAAATTTTAATTTTATTTATACTTTTAGTTTAATTTTAAATATTACATTAATCTTTTTTCAACTTTCAGATAACTATAAGTCGAGAAATGATGTACGACAGCAAGATATTCCATCAAATTACGGAGATTTCAATGCCCTCGTTGACCCACGTCACGTTCCATGTTGCAAAGTTCATTGTGTTTGAACATGAAAAAAGTGGGAGGTTCTACTTGGCGATGTTTGAATTCATTGCCAAGTACAGGTCAACTTTGCTGTCCGTGGACATGCGGAATGATTACTATTTATTCTTTCCTTTGCTGAGCGTCGTCAGCATACCTTTGCAAGTTGATCAAGATGAGCTAAATTTAATGCTTGTGCACCTTCTGGAGCTGAAATTGAAGGAATTTTCGTACCTTTTCAAACGACCGGAATGCCACCCACCTTACAATTTGGGTAATAGTCATTATTGGCGTTATGTTAATATTTCTTGGGAAGTTGCTTGTTTACGTCATTTGTGTACAAATATTTTGTTTAACTTGAAACTCTGCTGTTTCATTTCACAGGATTACAATTGTTGGAGAATCAAAATGTGCTGGAGAAATTGAAAATCGAGGAACGAAATGACAGTGGGATTCTTCACCCTAAGATTTATAGGGCGCTGGAAAGAAATTCCACAACTCTGACACATTTCTACTGGAAAGTGTTCCGATTCGCCGATAATGCCCCATTTACAGAAATATCACCGGCGTTTGTCCAGAATTTAAGACTTTGCACCCATTTGGAATCGTTATGTTTGTACGGATTTCGAATTTCCAGTTTGAATAATATTTTGCAACATCCGGAAAGACTCAAACATTTGGAATTAGAAGGTTTGCTGAATCCTCTTGTTCTAATGGAAATCCAAGCAC
This sequence comes from Lipothrix lubbocki, assembly GCA_034696945.1. Taxonomy (NCBI): domain Eukaryota; kingdom Metazoa; phylum Arthropoda; class Collembola; order Symphypleona; family Sminthuridae; genus Lipothrix; species Lipothrix lubbocki. The sequence goes on from JAQGAK010004474.1 coordinate 6,773, forward strand.
AGTTTGTCAATCTAGAGACATTCAAGTACTACCATTTATGTCCACTGGACAGGTCTCTGTATGACGATCTCGCTCAGAATCTCAAGGGAATTATGAGACTGCCAAAGCTGAAAACCATCCATTGGTTCGTTCAAGGATTATTCCTCCATTATGTTCCTAAACGGACTGACATCAGCATCAAGAGGGGCAGGAAGGGTCGGCATTATTATGTGATCACTTTCACAAGATGATTAACCGAATTTGTGTTATAGTTTAGGTAATAGTGTGTTTGTATTTTACGTATGAGCTTAGTATATTTTAGAAATTAAAAATTAAATGAATTGTACATACTTTTACTAAAATTCAAGAACTATTAAATTTAAATGTTTGAAAACAAGCTCAATCAAATTTAATTAAGTATGCTAAAATCTTTTAATATTTCATGGATTACAATATTAATGCAACGTATTTTAACGATAAAAGAGGATCGTCATGTATTTTTCATTTATTTTAATGTTTAAGCTCTCAAGTATTTAAAAATACGTTCAGAAAGTTTATGCAACTTTTGGTTTCGTTGGTTCTGGATCATCACAGAAGCCCCAGGTTTGGTAGCAAGACTCCGGTAGTAAAGTGTCTGCGCGGATACCACGCTGAACCATTCGCTCACGATGATGGATCAGCCGAGGATAAGCGAATCGCGTCCTACTTTTTTCCGGGTTCGACCATAACCGTTCCGCTATGGCCGATCCCCTGGGCCATAATTTCATCTCGAAATTTTGAATATCCGTCTGAAAAGGCAGTTTATTTGTATTATAAAATTTAATATGCGTGTAATATAGTATAACAATTGATGTTAAGCAAATTCTGTTATTGTTTCTAATGATCAGAATCATTAAAACCTATCAAAAGTTTTATATTTTTGTGGTACATACCTTTTCGGACCACAGTGTAGCTTCTCCTCCAAGAATCTGACCATCTTCTAACATCTTTTTGACTCTATCAGCACTTATATTATGTTGTTTTGCTAGCCCGAGAATGTCCGTTCCGTAAATGTCCTGTAAAAATTCGGTAACATGATACAGTATATAATTATTTAGAGTAAGTAAGTAATTATTAAAGAGTGTTCAAAATAAATTTATTTATTTATTAAATAGATGTTATTTTATTAATTCAAAAAGAAGCATTTATACCTGCCAACTTTTAAGTGTAGCTTTATTTTGCGTACCTCTCCATGCTCCAAATCCGTGATCAAGGTACATTGTATCGTTGTTTGAGAAAATGACTCTGTACTTTTCCTCCAGAAGATCTTTAATCACGGGGTCATGTGCTGTCAAAAAAGGTGGTTGTTAAAAGTTTATTTGCTTTTACATAATTTATTGAAATATTTTTTTTCTTTTTTGTCCTTCCAATTTCAACTTAAAAAATATCTTACTTGCACTCCAAACTTGGATAATGTAATCTTTCGGGTCTAAAAATTGGCGAGCGTTGTCTGTCATGGCAGATGTCCAGACTATCGGGGAAATCTTTTCATCGTTGGTTGCCTCCTTTAACTTTTCCAAGGCTGAGTAATACAAAATTTAAAGGGTTTAATGTATTTAAAAAATCAAATAATACTACCGGAAGTTCATAAACAATAGATTATAATTTATTAAATTATTTAATGGCACTAACCTCTCTTTTGATAATCTCCCCACATATCCATTAGAGTCAGGTTAGTATTAAAAGCCAACCACTCCAGAATAGGCGGGTATGATAACCAACATCGTTCGGAGATTTCATCTCCTCCCATATGAAATAGGTCTCTATCGAATACTTCCAGCAGATCTTTAAATAGTTCCCCTGTAAAAATCAACAATCATACATACATGTGATGTACTTTTTCTTAAGTTTACTATATTTACAATATTTTTTGCATACGAAATTGTCAACAGCAATTTAAATGCATTATAATAAGTATATGTTTTTATTACCAAGTACAAAATAAGTATTATTATTTAAGGGGTTCAACTGTCCACAAGGTGGTTGAATACAATAAGTTTTGTACGGCTGGGCATTCACGCAGACTGCAAGATCTCCGAGTCCTTCCAGAGGGCCCCATTGCCACCCGTTCCCTAATTTTTGGGATTAATTCGATAGATAAGGTATTTAATAAAAATAAAGGCTGCGCAAATTTAATAGCGCAATTTCGAGAATGTCTAATAAATATATGATTTTAAGAATATAGTTTCTAGGTTTACCTGTGTGTGATGGAGCATCCATTTCCGGTATGACTTTTACACCCCGTTGGGTAGCGTACTCTATCACATCCAGAACATCACGTGGTGTGTAGACATTTTTGGGATCGAAAATTCCGTAGCGGGTAACCTTGTATAGGGAAAAATAAGAATTGAGAATTTATAAATTAAAAGAATAAATAAAAATTAAAAACAAAATAAATGGAAAATAAACACAAAGTTAACAGAAAACAAAATACTGAACCTGTGGAAGTCGATTGGAGTAAAAGGGGAAGGAATTACTATCAGTCAAATGCCAGTGAAACATATTCAATTTGTTGTACGACAGGCCATCAATCATTTTCTTGAGATACTCCACGGGATAGAAGTTCCTGGCAGTATCAAGAGACAGTCCTCTATAGGTGAAGGTCGGCTTATCTTCAATATGGACATCATCGACTATCTGTCTCGGCAAAACAAAATGGTAAAATTAGGGCATTATATTCTGCAATGTATGTTCTACTTACAGAATTTAATGATTCCACGAAAACTGTTATACATTTGCAGTTATTTATTAGTTAGCAATTTATTAAGGAACGTTTGCCATAATTAAATAAATAAAAACCTGCAGAAGGCCGTCATCTTCATTGAAAGAAATAAGCTGCACCAAAGTCTCCACACCATGTCGCGCACCGAAGAAAGTGGCTCCATCTATGTACGCATGGACAGTTGTGTTTCCTTGGTTCTAGAAAAGTTGTACCAAAGGAACTAAATCTTTGATTCTGGACATACTCATATAGATGTAACGTAGATTTGTATTATTTAAAACAACTTTACAAAAAAACATGAAAATCATCGTTGGTTAATGATTGAATTTACCGTAGTAGAATTGATAGTAAGAGTGTAAGATTCATCGATGCCTAAAGCCACCTTGCTGACATTTGTTCGGACGTGGACATTAACTTCAATAATGTTGTCGCTGTCGGCCAAAGGATAATTTTTATAGGGACCCCTGATTTCTTGACTGGGCACTAACTACACATTGGGGGACATGAATACATACAGATATTACAAATATGGTTTATTTATAACTTATTGCTTTTATATTTTAATTTTTTATAATATACAACACTATAATAAATATCATACACAATTTTTCACATCTGCTACACCAAATCTACAAATCATCAACTTCATATCATTATTATACCTTTCCCACATTTTCCAGCATTATCTGCAGCGATTTCAGCAATCTACTCTGCAAGTCTTCAGAAGGTGCAGTTACTTGTCCGGATTTAATTCCAGACAGCGAAAACGTTGTCAGATGTCTGCCCAGGCTTGTCTGAAAAATTTAAAGGAACAAAGATATATTTTAAATACTAATTTATTACAACGTACAAGTTGCTAACCTTCTAAACGTTAAGTTTACGTAAATTAAAGGAAATAAATATTTGCTACTTAATATGTATTTAATTATTATGTATTATTTTTTTAAATATTTTTTTTAAATATATATTTTTTTTATATTTTTTTTTATATTTTTTTTATTATTAATATTTATTTATTATTTGTTTTATTATAATTTAATGTTTATGTATTACTTATTTATTTTAAAATACTATTTTTAGCACTTGCTATACCTTCCCATTCGGATAAGGCCACAGTGGTCCATGCTCACCACACGTTAAAATGCAGGCACTTAAAGGTGTCCTGCTGGAATTATTATTTTTATCAGCAGCCACTCTTGCACACGCTGGACCATCAATGGTGTCCAAAACGCAATGGTAAGTCCATGGAGAAACCCTGTGCATGTGTTGGAAAATACAAATATCTATCAAGTAATTGTCACCATAGCGACGAACAATAATAAGCAATCATAAATATAAAAATTATGGAAGTATTTTACCAAGGGATGGCTTCAATGTCTACCGTCTGAATTTGTCCAGGAAATACGGACAACAATAATACTGTTAGAATTACTGTTATGCATTTAATTCCCAAATTTTTATTTTCTCCCATTTCGGCGTTGGGGTCTGGAGTCTGGTGCTTATCTGCGACCACACGTGCTTTATGCTGTACAGCTCATAAAGAACTGAGCTTATATTTTAATATGGGTGACAAATTAAATGACAAATAAATAAATACAAAATGTGTGTCTAGCACACACACACAAAGGATAAGATAATCCCGGAAAATATGAGCAAGCGACAGATTCCACAAACCACAGTCGCCCAGGTCCACTAATACTTGAAGGTTATCTTGTTTTTTGTTGTCAAGCATTGTAGCTGTAATTACACACATCGGTACTTAAAAGTTAATTTTTTTCGCGAATGAATATTTACAACCCTACATGCATAAATAATTGTCATGCATGTCAAGCATAATTTCTATATAATGAGAACTTATATTATATCTTACATCTAAACATCTGAGGCATAAATCATTTTTGTAACGAAGTTGTTGTCCTTTTAATTAGCGCAAAAAACATTTTTACTTCAGTTGTGGTAATGAGGAGGTGTGTATTGCAATTTTATGATCAAATAATGTAGCGAAGATGCAGTTTATCGTCTTCGAAGAGGCAAATATAACTATCTCCACAGTTGATAAAATGCAAGAATGGCTACATCATCCGAATTTTATTTTTAAAGTTTGGAATGCAACTAATTCATGTATGTATTTACCTTTGCAAAGATCCACAAGCTGCAGAAACTTCGGAATATTTCATATGGTCAATAAAAGGCCATGCTTTTAAATGACATATTCAGTTTTGCATTGGCATACTTGTAATATCTTGTAACCTTAGTCATTCTAGCTTTGTAACCACTGTGAAGATAGTTATATTTACCTCTTCAACGACGCCATACCAAATCCATATGCGACAGACATATCAAAAGATTCTTCCTTAATTCTTGCTAATACAAAAATTGCTTTGCCATCTTCAGCATTGAACAAATGGTAGAATATTAAGATGGTAGATTAGATTATTATTTAAGAATATTGTTAGTTAGATACTATTATTATCTCTTTATTCATCTGTAGAATTCTATTATTAAAACGTAAACGCTTTTTAACCACCCCTCTTAGCATCGAGCCATCTGTTAAAAATTCACTGACAACTGATTTTAACATTTATAGGCAAATTGCTATTCTCCATCTGACAATTCGACAGTTGAATAG
>JAQGAK010004475.1:0-12141 GCA_034696945.1 Lipothrix lubbocki
ATAATAAATAAATAATTACAAAATAAATTAATAATAAATAAATAATTACAAAATAAATTAATAATAAATAAATAATTACAAAATAAATTAATAATAAATAAATAATTACAAAATAAATTAATAATAAATAAATAATTACAAAATAAATTAATAATAAATAAATAATTACAAAATAAATTAATAATAAATAAATAATTACAAAATAAATTAATAATAAATAAATAATTGCTTAATAAACAAACAATAAGTATAAAGTAAAACTATTTTTAAAATGTTTAAATTGAAGACTAAGGAAGAAACATAAAGACGGGTATTCGTTGTGAACCTTCTGCCCCCACTTCCGCTCATCTTCCTGCCAATCCTTGGGTTTGAAGATGACGTTGAGAATGTCCGCAGTCTCTTCCTGCGTCATGTCCGTATCTTCAAGAGTTACGGGTGGGCCCATTAGTCCGGGGATTTTGGGTCGTAAAGGGAATCCAGGATCCACTTTGTACTCCACGTAGCCTCCTTCAGGCTATAGGATATTATTATTATCAAACATAACAGGTGAGATTTTATTTCCTTCGATTGAAAATACTTACTGCCACATACATACGTATATACATAAGTATAGGTATAGGTACTTAGGTATATCTATACTTGCTAACCAAGCATTTTTCAATGCTTTAAATATTTAATTTTTACTATTGTGATTTTGTGATGCCTTTGCATATTCACGTCACTTACGTAAGGTTTCCGTCCCAAGCCCGGATATTGCGTTAGTAAAACCGGTCTCGACCATTTGACCATTGTTACATGCTTAGGGAATTCGTATAAAGGGACGTCACAGACTAACGGTGGCTTCTCCTTCTTCTTCCGGGGATGATACTCCTTATTGTCTTTGACGAGGACGTCGCACATTTTTGCGGGGCAATGTGAGAAATGAGAGTTTGGTCGGATTCGATTATCCTATACGTAATCAACTGTGTTCGTATAATTATTACTTTCATGAATTTTCTCCGGATTTGTGGTGTTCAAGCTTCTCCTGTACTAGACTGTTGAGTTGACTGTTCTTCAGGTTTCTTTAAAAAGAGAATGACAAAATCACATTTATATTTTTCTTTCCTTCCACGAGGACAGAGAAGAGAAAGGGAAGATTATTATTAAAGAATATAAATTCTTTTTGAGGGTAATTTCTAAAAATTTGAACAATTCCATGAGATTTTGAAAGTACTTTTATTCGAAAATTACAAATTTCTTGAGAAAATCAAAGTCACGAAAATCAACAAATTCGTTTTGCTATTTGAACTGAAATAAAAAGATGTTTTTTTGTCATTTTACATAGCAAAAATTGAGAGCAAGAGAATCGCGTACGTACTTAACAAGAACAATAATATTTCAATGTCGATAACTAACAAGTGTAGATGTGCAATATGGTATCAGTATATTAAAAATGCAGGTGCATGTGGAAAATCTATCTCATCCATTCACTTCACACTCTAGCCGCCGTTTAATTTTGCATGAGTTTGTGCATTGAATGTGGACGGGAGGAGAAATGTTTGCATATTATATTCTGTTTTATGCAGTTAAATAATACTAAATCAAATCAAATTATTTGATAATTCAAAGTTATGTTTAAATAATGCTCGATTATTGTATGAGAATGTAAAAGAATTTTCTCCAGCTAAGTGCAAATATGATTCAATAAAAATTACAGCGATGGAATTTGTCTCAAAAATTACTTTTATTGACCGATTTTCTGTTCGTAGATCTTTAATTTGCATGAACAATAATACATTTTCAATACATACCTGATGCTATAATACATGCTTGAATACCCATAAAAATTACTTTTGAAACTTTTTTCAAGTGTCTTAAATCTATAGTGGTTATAGGCATTAAACAGTTATGCCCAAACCAAGTTAGGCTGTCTTGGTACAGCAAGCGGCATACTCGTCAGCTTTAGTTTGGTTTTGGCCCAGAGCGCAAAATGCAATAGTATTGTTTTTACACATCGCAAAGTAAGCTGCAATATTCCAATGAATTAATGATTATTTTATGAATAGGTATAACATAATATTTACCTAATTGTAAGTATAGGAAATCTAGTTCGGAACCTGTACTATGAAACGATCTGACGATGAGAGTACACTCTGACTTCTAAATCGTCCTGTTCAAATTATTATTATTTCGGAATTATACAAGCTTGCTTACTGTATTCGAGGCAGTTGTACTTCTTCACGTCTTCAGCATCTGTCAAACCGTCTATATATGCTTTTTCTGAAATGAGAAATGTGAATTAATGAATGGCTGTTCAAAGTGAAACTGGTGTAGTAAGCAAAAAGACAAATTATTCTAATTTAAAAAATAATAAATCAGCAATAATTAAATAGTAAATTTAAAAAATAATAAATCAGCAATAATTAAATAGTAAATTTAAAAAATAATAAATCAACTAATTAAACAGTAAATTTAAAAAATAAATAGTAAAAGATTAAGATTAAACAGCAAATTAAACAATAAGTAAATAAAATCATAAAAATTGTATTATTTAATACTTGGACCATACAATGAGCTTAACCAATATAGCGTCGTGTTATAGATATATCTAATACATAGTAATACTTATATTTGTATACGCATTACTTACCGTTTGATGCAATTGGAGCTTTATTAAAAAGCGCTGTGTTATACTGTGGAAGTCCTACCACTTGTGCCACGCAGGTAAGCCTTATGGTGGCAAGATTTCTGTCAGTTGTATTGGTATCATACAAAAATTGATTCAAACAAATGGTTGCAGTCTGGTTCAGAAACGTAGCATCCGTAGAGTTCAAAACTAATAAATAATTAGAAATCAACAAGTTTGAAAAGTTATAGAACAACTTTGAAGCTTGTTAAAATTTAAGTGCCAAGCTATACTTACAGCCCTCGCAGATGGTGTAATTTTTTTTTCAACCTGGTAAAAAGGCATGTCTGAAATAATTCACAAACGATATTAAGGCATCTCCCACACATTAAGTTATTAATTCATTAATAAATAAAATACACAAAAATAATACTTACCACAGGTAGCTGCAAATAGACAAAAGAATTTGTATTACTCATAGATGTTTAATATAACTTTGTTTAAAATATGTTTAATAAATTGATAAGCAATAACAAAATTTTTTTAAATAATGTCTGTCTTACCCGCGTTATTAGGATTAGGATCATCGGAGTAGGCGAAGCAGAGCAGAGCTGCAAAAACAGATGCAATTGCAAGTACGAAGGCAAGTCGATTCATCTTGGTGCAGTTTTAGTATTTGCAGTTTTGAATCGGAAAAAATTCGAAAATTTTACTGGAGGAGAGTGAAAGGTTGAGCTTTAAGGCAAGAAGTGAGTGTGATATGAATGCCTGAGCTCTCTCGCTCATCCCCCCTTTTATTCAAATCCAATAGCCCTGAACTTTATTTAAATTACAGGTTTGACATTGCTCAGGCCATGACATTCTATAGGCCTATCCCTGGCCAATACAGAAGCCCTCATAGCAACGTCGACGACGCAAAAAAATTATGACAAATTAGTTGACACTTTAAACGAAAACAATAAGTATCTATAGATAAAGGATTAAGTGTCTTTATAAGTTATATTATAAGCAGTTATATAAATATAAAACAACACGTTATGATTAACATGTGCATCAGGTAAAACATATGTGCATTATTAAACTTAATACTGTTTCATACATAAGCTTCATACGTACAAGGTTTAATTCAGTTTATAATAAATAATGAGCAGTTTTTTGTGGAATATTTTATTCATCTTGAACTTAGCCAAATTCAAAACCAAATGTAAAATAACTCTTATTCCCAAAACCAACCTTATCTTCGCCTGCTTTTTCCGTTGTAACTACCTAGAACCATAGAACTCCTTGTGTTATGCGTTTTATTAGTGCAAGTACCAAATCAGCACAAAGATAATCGAGCGCGCTCTACAAGATTTTGACAAAAACGACCATATGGCTACGGCCATTTTTTCGAAAGAGGCCATTTTTGGTATTTTTTAAATCTCGGACGAAATTCTGGAAAATGTCTTTGAGTTAGTATCTTTTTATCACTTTTTGGAGAAGTTTATTTTTCAATGGGGAAAAATACTACACGCGGAGCCCCCTTTTCAAAACTTTGACAGAGTAATAACTCAATTTTTATAATCATAAGTTAATTTTCATCCAAACAGCACAAAACCGGTGCCAATAGTCAATAATAATGTATCTCGGCGAAAATGAAGTTAAAAGTTCTGAATTAAATTGACTATTTGAATTCAATTCAGCAAAACAAATTGAATGATAAAAACTGAATTAAACTGTTACGAGCCCTCATTTTTTTTGCAAGCTTTACCATAGATTGTATTTTCTTTTAAATTAAATTGTATTAGAACAAAGGGAGAGTTGGTATATATAAATGCTTTAAAATACATATTTAACATGCACTCAATTCATGACTACCTCGTGCACAGGTGTGTTAGGACTTATGATTACATAACGATCCATTTAATCCAGAAACTTCGAATTTTTAAATTACTGCCAGATGATCATAAATGTCTTTGTTTTTCACTGCGGTTGCCAACTACGTTTTTCCATCGGGATGTGCTTGTGCACACTATTTTTCATATCGAAAATAATTTTCGTATGCACAAGTAATGCTGAACTCCACAATTAATTATTTATTACTGGATAAAGCTAAAATCCGATAGTTCACAAATAAAGTCAATATCTACAATTTACAAGTAATTTAAGAAACAACATCTTTTCTGTAACTTTGCTTGAAAAAAAGTAGAAATCGTGGTGCTTTCTATAGGCATTTGTAAAAATACATCTAGAACCCTTATACATAATATTGATTATTGCATGTGAAATGAGTTAATGAGTAATTTATTGTTTATGATGAGTTTAACTTCCTAAAATATTTTAAATATTATTATAAGGTGGAAAAATAATATACGGAATTTTCAATGCACGCCGCAGTATGCACATTGAGTTCAATGATCCAAATGAGTTCAAGGGGAAAGTTAATAATAATTACAGATATTTTTTGTAATTTCAATATTTTCCTCAACTTGAACTTGAGTGCAACGACATTATTCATCCCACATACTTTCTATAAATATGCTCTGCATTGTTTCAAGTGTTGTATACTTGGAATCATATAGAAGTGCATACAGTTGCTATCTGTAGTTATTACCTTGATTTGCAAAGGTATTAAAAAAATTTAAATCCTCCATGGAAGAAGATTTTTAGCACCGTTGGTGATTTAAATTTCATTTAATTTTATTTCAATTTCTTCATTAACTTGTCATGACTAGGTCATTACACAAGAGACTGATGTCCCCCCCCCCAGTGACAAAATATAAAATAAATGTTCACTTGAAATGTTAAATTTTACCAATTTAAAAGGTATTAAATTATTTAGTATAATATAATAATATAGTATAGAATAATAATAGAATAATATAATAGAATAGTTCAGTGGTTCAGTCGCCTTCGTGCATTCTTTTACCCAATATCCGTATGAATAAATGATGATAATATGATGAATACAGTAGATTAGGACGGAATCCACGGTAAAACATATAGTTATTTGTGCAAGGTGAGGTTATACCTACATTTCTAAAATGCAAGATGAGTTATCCTCTATTATATTGCTGCAAAGGGAGTTAACTAATAATTCCGCATTTAAAACGCATTGAAATTATAATTGACATCCCAAGGGATTTAAAATGAATGAGTTTATTTGATAAAATCGTCGTTGGATTTGTTGGAGTTAACCCATCTTGCATTTAAGAAAATTGGAGTTGGCTCACCTTGCATCTGAGTATAGCGATATGTAGAATACAAATTACCGTGACACAATAACAGATGTTTTAAACCACAAAGGCTTATTAGCTTGCCTGTATGAGATACACACTCTAAACAAAAATGCTACAAGCGTTGGAAAATGAATACTCATTATATACATAATACAATTTTTTTATTTTATCTTCAGTAGCACATATTCATCAGATCAAATGCTTTTTTGAGTAATTTCCGATCATTAGGCAAGTCATGGGAAAGTGACGGAGGATCTTGTTGAAAGCCATGGAAACGAAGGGAATTTGCACAATCGCGGTAAAAATGGGATAAATTGAAAGTATATGAAAATTGCCTAAAAATTATGGAAATTTGCCTCTTTTTAACATTTTATTTCGTTTCAATAAAAAATACTTCCATAATTTAACATATATGCGAATTCATTGCACCAATGGTATAAATTATTGAATTTTATTTTTATCGTTTTGATTCTTTTTGCATAGAATTGTTCATGCAAATATACATACAATGTATACAGAATAAGGTAACTGATTACACTAGGTGATGTCTCCGTTATTGAAAATCAATGTATCTTGTACACTGAATAACTTGAGACTCAAATAAAGTTGAATAATAATAATAATAGTAATTTTTCAAGGATTAAAATGGATTTTAATAAATTAAGTGCAAATCATATAATTATTACATTTAAATTTTAATAAACAAGCCATTTTTACTGCATAGGTACACACATAAGTGAAGAGTCCTCCATAAAAGATAAATATTTGGATCATTTTAAAAGTACTAAATTCTGCCGTCGAATCCGGAACTTGAAGTTAACTTAAGAAATGAGCCCAAAGATTAATAAAATGTGCTCACTGCTCACTCTGCTCACTGCGGACGCGGACAGCATTTCTTGAATTTTTCTACTTTTGGAGCACCAAAGGCACATTCTGCAGCAGCATCGTTTCCACACAGCTCGAAAAACGCTACAAACAAAATTTAAGCTAAAATTTATGCCCATCATATTAATACGGCGGAATAATTTTTTTAATAAAAAATAAAGCATTTTATTTTGAATCGGTATTGTGAAAGGAACTCTACATAGGGGACACTGAAACTACTTAATGTTGGTGATTATTATTTTGGATGTTTTAAGCTTACTGTGAAGACAATCAGAAAAGTCTTTGTGGTCACCCTTCAAATGCTCTATAAACGCCGACTCTGAAATGAAAACAATGTGAATTATTAGATGTTCAAGTTTGCAATGCTTTAGTAAAGAATAGAGTGCAATAAATTGGAAATAGTACAAAATAAAATCAATTAAATAACGAATAAATAATCATATAAATACAGAAATAAATAGGTAAAAAATCATGTAAACACTGAAAAAATAGATAAACAATGATATAAATAGTGAAATAAATAGATGAAAAATCATAAAAATAGTGAAATAAATAGATAAAAAATCATATAAATACTGAAATAAATAGATACAAAATCATACAAATAGGGAAATAAATAGACAAAAAATCAAATAAATAGTAAATTTTGTAAAATTAGCATAATTTGTAATAATTTCTTCGTTATTATTTTGAATCTAGATTTTATACTTACTGTTTGGAAACTCCCGTGCCTTTTCAAAAACCGGCTCTGTGTACAGTGGAAATCCTAACGCACTTGCCATACACACACTTCCGATTTCAGCATCTTCCCTTTTTGTCAGATCAGCAATGAGCATAAGCTGATTCAAAGCTATGGTTGCAATGTGGCTAACGATCGTCCCATTTGTCGTGTTGAGTTCTGTAAATTGGACAACAAGTTTATGGAGTTATTTCTATTATACAATTTACTTCATAACTTCACTTCTATTCTCGTTTAATTAAATTAATTTTGTTGAAAAAATAAACCTACTGTCACTACACTTCTCGATTGCATGTACTTCCTTCTCGAGGCTATCTAAAATTCAACAACAATTTTGCTTCATAGTTTCTAACCCAATTTATGCTTAAATCAATTAAATATTAGTCGTAAACATAATATTGGCACTTACAACAGTCTCCTTCTGCTAAAAATTAAAAAGAATCACTATGTTAGAGGATTTATGATTATTAAATTAGAAATAATATTTGCATAAAAAAATAATATATTGTACGTACTAGAATTTACAATAAAATATAGATTTTTTAGAGTCATGTTGCCTTACGATAATAAGCGTTGACGTAGCACAGAGCTGCAAAAACTGCTACAATTGCAAACAGAACGGCAAGTCGATTCATCTTTTGGTAGTCCTATTTTTGTGGATCGGAAATGAGAAAATTTTAGTGGAGAGGGAAGGTTTTGCTTTGCTATAAGGCAAAATTTCTATAGTGGGAATACTGGCTAAATTTTCTCGTTGAATTCCTTTTATTCAATTTGAACAGTCCTAAACTTTATTTATTTCCTTCTCTGACATTGCGTATATAGGACCATTTGAATTATGAACTGATGAAAACTCATAAAATCCCGAAGACACTACATTATTATATTCTTACAGTCGTCAGCTGGCTCAGCATAGACAAAACAATAATCTTCTTTAAATCACACTCAAATATTCATCAATAGTAGCAAGCCTAAAATTGCACCAAACTTTGGGTGACAACAATCGTGACGGAAATCGATTTATTGTTGACCAAAGCAGTAAACTAAAATCATAAGGAAATTCAAATGATTAAGTAATTAAGTGTTTAGTGTTTATATAGATATAACTTAATTACTTCCTTAAATACAGACACATCTGTACATATAAAACGAACGTGGCGGTTTGTAACATAGGAATTTAACATAGGAATTTAACAGAAATATGTAGGAACATACTGTAATGAGCTTATTAACAACAGTCAAGTTACATAAATATGTAGAAAGTAGTCTTTACTCTTACTTTTAGTATTAGCCCTCTTCCACAGCTCATCATCATGACGAGAACGCAGGGTGAAACGGAGAACTAAAATTTGACTAACCAAAATATCCAGCTTATTTTTGGTAAAAGGTTAATTTTTGGACCTATAAAATTTTATTACTTGAATCTCAATAACAACTAACCAACTGTTTTAGTTTTGGGCAATTTTCTTCTATACGGTAATTATGCTCGTGATACATTTGCCAGCTGAATAAGCTAGAATTTATGCGTGTGTTTTTGCTGATGAAGAAAATATATTGATCTTCAATAATTTTTGTAAAAATTCAAAAATTCTTATCGTTATTCACAAATTCAAGACAATTAACTACGGATTGTGTAAAAAAAATTTTGTTCTCTATTATTTATACTTAAATGCAGTTGATTTAATTTATTTTAACCGTTGAAATATTAACGCCTATACAAGTATCAGAGCCTTCTTTTTGGTACATACCCCAAAAATTTTTTCAATACAATCTTAATATGCAAATATTGCATTAAAAATCATTTTTTGTCTTTATATTTAATCTATCTTTATTTTTAGCTTTTTTAATTAATTTTTCCGCTCAAGCGCGAGAGTAAATTTTAAAAAGTACATTTTCAATGCATATTGCATATCTGATAAACATATGTAAACAATGGAATCTCACTTCATAAAATATACATTTTTGAAAAATGTTTTAAATATTTTATTCTTCGTTCAAAGTTAACTTGAAATGAGCTCAAAAGAATAATGCACGGTGCTCATTTGAGGATTACGGACAGCACTTCTTGAAATTTTCAACTTTTGCATTACCGAAGACGCATATCGCCACAGCATCGTTGTCACACACCCCATAAAATCCTATAAACAAAATTAACATGAATTTATATACTATAGGTCCATAATAATATCACATTTAGTTTTTAATGTGTATTTCGAAACGAACTCAAAGGGCATTAAAACTGCTTAATCATGTTTCACATTGTTATTTTTGAATTATTATAAGTTATCTTACCATTGAGACAATCGGAAATCATTTTGTCTTCACCCTTCAAGCCCGCTATAAACGCCGCTTCTGAAATGAGAGAATGAACATGAAATCCAAAAAAATTCTAAATTTTGTAACATCCAAAAAATTAATCCGTCAGACTTACAAGTAGAAAAACATAAATTAGCATAACAAATTAAGTGAAATATTTTTTTACAGATAATTAACTTACTGTCGTCTTCCTCATGTACGTTTTCGAAAAGAGTCGGTGTGTACTGTGTAAAGCCGAATGAACTAGACATGCACACACAAGCGTTTGTAGCATCTTCCCTACTCAGACTAGCAATGAGCATAAATAGATTCAAAGCAATTTTTCCAATTTTGTGAACTTTGCTCACATCTGTCGTGTTGAGGTCTAAATTTACAACCAAGTTTCCAAAGTTAGCGGGAAAATTTAGTTTAGACATTATTAATTAATATATACACTACACATACCTTTAGTACACTCTTCGACTGCATATATTTCTTTCTCGAAGCTATCTAAAATTCAAAAACAAAACTGTTTCATAATTTCCAACAATGCTTTTGCTTAAATCAAGTAAGAATAAATATATAAAATATAAATTCAAATACTACTAAATAAGTAATAACTTACAACAGTCCTCTCCTGTAAAAAATGAAAGAAATCATGGTCATTAGGGAAATCATATAAAATAAAATATATTTTTATGCTATAAAGTTAAAAAACAAGATGAACAATAAAATTATTTTTTGAAATCACTTGGGCTTACGATATGCGCAGACGTAGCACAGGGCTGAAAATACTGCTACAACTGCAAAAACAAAGGCAAGTCGATTCATCTTGTTGCAATTTTACTTTTGATGGATTGGAAATTAAAAAATTTTAGCGGAGTGAATCTTTAAGGGAATAGTGGCTATAGTAGTAATGCTGCCTAAATTTTTCACGGAATCCCTTTTATTCAATTCGAGCAGCCCTGAACTTTATTTATTTAATTACTTGTTTGGCATTTCATAGACCCTTTCATGTCAATAAGTGATGAAATCCGAAAGACACTACAACAATTATTATTATTGTTATTATTGGCTATTGGCCTAACGAAGACAAAGCAATAATCTTCTTTAAATCATACACATATGTAGCAATAGCAGTAAAACCAAATATGAGCGAAACCTCTTTAGCAACAGTAGTGACGTAAATCGTGTATATCTAATAAATTGTTGTCTGAAGTAGTAAAATAAAATCATTGATACATAAAGGATTAAATTGTTTATAATAGTAGTAGCTTACTTTCTTATTATACAGGCGCATCTGTAAACATAAATTAAACTTAATTATTAGATTAGTTAGATAGACCAAAAATTACTGCAACTCAATGTTGTTTTCGGGGGTTTCTTGTGGAGAATATCTCCTAATCGGGATTATCTCCTCGGGAGAATATTGTTGTCGAAGCTTCATCTCGTTATCGTTATACGGAGAATAATACATAATAAAATATGATTTTTACACAAAAATATTATAAAACTTTTAAATTTTGTCAGTGTCAAAGCTGAAGATCAGAATAATTGCAATACCATTAAATTGATTTTATTAAAGCCAGTCATCATTTCTACTATCTGTGTAATTAAGATTACACAAAAAGTATTACACGTTGACCTTTTAATTGTGGTAAACGCATGTGTCTACGGTTCTCTGTCGGTGCGTTTGTGTGAGCATTTATCATTCTCACACAAGGAAGTTATTTTTATTACCGTGATGAAAGTAGATTATCTATAGGATTGGCATAAATTATATAGCCTTTTGTAACTTTAATTCTGTTGAGCAACATCAGGTTTTCCTTTTATGAGAACGCTAATATTATTTTACAAAAGTATTTTACAAAAGATAAGGGCAGGGTTTTAAATTAATGAATAATTGCTAATTGTACACACATTTAAAAAATACCGCAACTGACTTTTGTCTCGAAAAATTCCTTTTATTAACGCCTTAGCTGTCATAGTTCGTACAAGATACATAGTTTTCCAGAAAGCCTAAATCTTCAATGCATATCTGACAATACACAAATGTATTTAATTGAATAGTTCTCTATAAAAGATACATTTTTGAAACATTTTGAAAGTACTGTAACCTGTCTTCAGGCTCTTAAAGAAAAGAAAGAATTACAATGAGCCCAAAGAATAAGGGAGTATAGGCCCACTGTAGGATTACGGACAGCATTCACTGAAAGCTCCAGCTTTTGCATCACCGAAGGCACATACAGCCAGATCATTGTTTGCGCATAATCCGAAGAAGTCTGTAAACATAATTAACATTTTGAATTTATGACCAGTATATTATTACTAGCTGTTAGCCCGTGCTCCGCACGGGTAATAAGGTGTCTTTTTTATAATAATTATAAAATAAATAATTTCAT
>JAQGAK010004476.1:0-12139 GCA_034696945.1 Lipothrix lubbocki
TCGGTATTTGCATTCGGTTTGATTTGAATCCGAAATTGAATTTTCAAATATTAACTTGAACTTGGTCGAAACACTGGAAACAACACACAAATTTAATAGGATTCAATTTGGTAAATCTTTTTATCGGTTTGCTATTATTCCTTTAACATTTATACACTGTTAAAAATGACAGAACTCAGTTCTAAGAGTTTCACTTTCTTAAAATTCACGTTGGTCGCAATTTTAAAAGAAATCATATTGGCAATAGAATTGAGTCATTGATAAGATACTTTTTCAGCCCTCATTTTAAGACATCGGCACAAGCAGAAAGCAATAAAGCGTCAGGACAAGGTCAGAGATTCTACAAAAACAACGACATGGATCAAGTGGGTTATGCTTCTCCTTTGGAATTGGGGGTCCTGCTGATGAAGTCTACAATGTCTTCCCGCAGGATAAGACCCAGGTCGAGAAATACAAGCTGTTATTTCTTAATTTGATGACGGAGTTTCTTATTGAACATTCCCGCAGAAACGTATTTTTGGGATTAACTTTCTTTTACAACAATCCGACTTCCTTAAGACCAACAGGGATTTGGTGGATTCAGTATATGTACGATCGTAGTGACATGCGTTATGGCTACGTTCGCAATTAACGGCAAGCAGGGAATTAATTAAAAGAGGGAAGTTGCGTATGTAGCAAGTATCGTGTGGCGACACGAATGTGTACGATACAATCAATAATGTTATGTATTACAATAATTAATTGTTAAAGCCTAAATGCCTCGCATGGACAACAAAAGTTGTTCGTTCAAGTTCAGAGTTTAAGTCTCTGAACAAACTCTACAACAAACTTTAATTATTTAATATTGTAAATAAAACCAGATTTAAACTTATTTCATTAGTATTAATAATTTTTAAACGATAAGTTTGCGTATATATTTATTTGAAATTGTTTAAGTTTAGAACCAAATTTTGTAGAAACAATAGTCATTGAAAGTCTCGTGAACGCATGCGTTGATGGTAAAATGCGAGGATTTTTACACTGTCCTGTAAGCATTTATGCCCAAAGCAAAGAAACCCGCTCCAAATCTTGAATTTGTTTTCCTTTATAAATCGCTAACAATTTTTTAATTTGTTTTTGATCCAAAAATATTTAACAATGACCATGTAAAAATGTTATTAAAACGTCCTTTCGCGAGCATATGTATCTACTTCATTTTTTGTATTTTATTGCAATCAGCTTCATTTACACTCATGGAGCAGAATGAAAATTCGACGATAGTAAAAAAACTGGAATGGATGGAATAGGAAATAAAAAGTAAGTATGTTTCCATAGTGTTCTTCCAAAAATTAGAGTTAAAATAATTTTTAGCAAATAAATTAATTACATAAAAAGTATACATATCTAACAATAAGATGTTGAGGTTTCCGACGTTGTTGGGCAAATTCCAGGAATTTCTTTAAAATAACAAATTATTCAAGCTATAAAAAAATTAATACAAGTTCATACAATTTCGTAGGCCGTTTTGTTCAAATAAATTAATGCGAATCATATTATTTATAATTGGTTTTTCCCGGGCGTCATTAAAAGTTGGACATAATAACGAGCACCAGCATAATCAAAACATTTTCGCTGTATTGAACTACTAAACTAAAAATCCAGGGCCGAAATTAATTCTCGTAGGACAACACACGCGAGAGAACAATGTTCTACTTTATTTTACGACTTCCGACAGGTCGCCGGTTTATTAGTCCATTCAGATTGTTGCTCGAATTGTCCCTGAGGTGTCCATGAGAAAACATCTGAAAATAAAATAAGATAATTATTAGTCGCTATTATTAAACTTATTACACTTCAACATGCGCCTTTGTCATTGATATAGAATCAATGTCTATACAATTGTATGCAAATTAAATTAATAAAATTCCCCGAAAATATGGACAAGTGCGCAGTTACAACTTCAGATTTTCCTCAAAATTTGTCCTCAACAATGTCGTGAGAATAGTATTTCTTTACCAAGGTATAGTATTGTATGCAAATTAATTTAATAAAATTGCTGGAATTCCCCTGCCATGTACAATAATTAACAAATTAACGATTTTCCTCAATTATTTTCTGCAATAATGTAGTACGGAAATGTAATGCAACTTTTCAAACGCGCGTGTATTTTATTCAATTCAGATTATCAAAATAAACACATAAATACTTTTGTCGGAATTTAATACACTGCCGATTTCCCGTATAAATAGAGTTCAGATCTTGGCAGAGTAGTACAGTCGAACTTTGGTAGCCTTCCGAGATCAATCAGATTTCCCGACCATTTCTTACAGCACATAACTCCTTCACAGAATTTCAGAAAATTTCAGCAAAATCCACCTTCGAAAATATCAAATGGCGTTGAAGTAAGACAATCTCATTTAAGTATTACAATTATCACATTAATTTCAAACAGTATACAAATTTTTAAAAATAAATTCGTAGTAAATAAAATAAATAGAAATATAATTATATGCATATACAGAATTTTCAAATTCTCATTATGTATTATGTAAGTTGCGTAATATTACACACAGCTCTACTGAACTTAGCTGTAAATTCCCAAATAATTATTTACTTGTTGGTTCGAAAGCCGTTTATGCTCTAAAATCGTAATGTACATATAGTTATTGCAATTTTAATTGCTGTAATTAAATTTTCAGAATGGCATCAATCATGGCGGCATTGGTCTTACTGATGCTACTGTTGAATATTCTTCTTGTAACGGGGGCCCCCGCTACTGCTGGGAGCATCACTGCGCCTGAATCGGACGTGGTAGGGAGTATTCAATCGATTGTGGTGAGAAAAATGTTAATTCTTCTTTTGTATTTCATAGCGATGAAAAATCCAGCATGGATAGTGACGTTTGTCAAATGCGTACACATTTTGTATTTACTTAAATCTTATACTTAATCTTTGTGTGCAGTGTGTTGAATTCCTTGGTAATAAGATCTGTTACTAGTTGAGTGGATATGCAGATGAAATGAATACATGCAGTTATACTAAAAGCTGAAGCCACTGGTATTCGACGATGTACGAATTGGGATTTTCACTACTCTTTATTGTTCTAAATTCTATATAAATAATCACTATTGAATGTCTAGCCACTTCTAAAAATTTATTTTTCCTTGTACGTAACAAATTATTACAATTATTCAAATTAATCATTATGTACATCTTGAAACCCATAAATAAATGATTTCTGCATGTTTTATTCTCTAACAATATTTGGTAAGACATTTTCGTAATTATTTATAATAATAATTCATGTGCACATGCATTTCAGCAACATTGCTTACTCCGCGCCATTCTACGCCTTTAAATTTTTCAACGTCATAATATTCCTGTCATTCTCCATCTTCGCCTTTCGACATCTCAAATGCAAAGGACCCGTGTCTTTAATGACTGAACATTAAAAATTCCAAAGTAAACTATAATAATAAATTCGCATTTGTCTGCAAATTAATAGAATTATCTAAAGGAATCAGTGCACATTAAATCTTTTAGCACGATGAAATAATTCTTTTAATGGCACTCATTTCTGTTTATTAGGTATAGAGTCAATTTTCATAGAATTACAAATAATAAATGTACTCAAACAGTATAATTGTAAATAAATATAATAACAATTATTATAACAACGAAGCAAGTGGTTTTTTAATAAAAAAAATATATTTTAATGATTTTACTCAACAATTTAAAAAAATAATTAATAATTCAAACAAAGTTTGTGTAAATAAAGAACACCCCGATTGCATCCTTGTTTTGTGAGCCTCTGAGCCTGGCTACTTGCCCCGCCTATAATGTAAAACAATTAAATTTAGCGGGTATTAGTACGATTACATAGAAGTAATATTTGCCCGCGAAGATTTCCTATACATTCAAGTATAATAGAAATACGATGAGAAAAATTAAAATCATTAGTGTAAGAACGTCTATTACCAATGATGGTGACCGCCACCGTAACCGCCGCCACCTCCTCCATAGCCACCGCCGCCATATCCGCCACCGTTGCCTCCTCCCCAATGTTGACGTTCTTGTCTTACAATCACAGCTGGATTCCTCAAATGTGGGACATTCGGTGGTTCCGCTGCAAAATAAAGTTGTTTAATTAAGTTACCAACAAAAACATGCAGTTAATAAAACATTTACACTATGACCATATCGTAGTAATGTATTGAAAATTCAATAAATTTAAATGACTCGAGTAGCAAAATTTACTAAAATTACAATAAAATTAAAATAAAATAATATTAAATTAATTTACGTTTACGATTTTGGCTGAGATTTTTAGAAGGCGGAGCGCTGAACGCAAATTGAATGATGAGGACCAACATGGCCAAACGAAGACAAATCCCGGCTAGGCCCATGCTAATAGAAAATGTGTATAGTTTTGGTAAACCTTAAAAAATGACTGGTTTTATAAAGTTCAAGTTGTTGTCCTAAGAGGAATTGCTGAGCGAATGATAAATCAACCTTGCAACCAGCTCCTTTTATACTTGAATCATCGTTGGTGAAAAAATAATTATTACACTAAAACCAACTAAAAAGATGTGAATGGACAATGGACATATGAAAGTGTAAACCCCAAATACATTGGGAATTCCACATCTACAACTTATTATAAATCGGTCTTCAATAAACGTCGTGTGTATAAATGGAGAATTTAAATTGTGGAGTATGATTCATGAAACATTCGGCTTTCAACTTAAAAGTTTGTGGATTTTCCGGATTAAAGTTAGTGAAAGGCACCCAATGGCTTTAAGAGTCAAAAATAAAACAAAGGAAATAATTTCCAATGAAGTACTCACTGATCGTGAGATGATAAAACTGTTGGAATAAAAAAGGGACTAATTTCGGCCATGTGGGAATTCCAAGGGAATGGTAACCACAAATAGAATCAGAGTACGAATTTTCTTGGGATTTAATTTAATATACAACAGTTACATATGTAGCCAATGCAATTCTCCAATTAGCAAGAATAAATATTTTTATTATAATATTTTTCGTACTTGTTTTTCTTAATTAATTAAAGTTGCTAAAATACCGGCTGAAATAAATTCAGTATCTTGGGCTTTGTGAAAATTATTTAGTATTTTATATCATCACAAAAAACGACATTATAGTATTATATGTATAACGTACTCCTTTGCATTAATTTTTTATTTTTAAATGAGAATAAATTCTGAAAGTATTTGTCCCTAAATAATAAACAATCTACTGCGATGCGAAGAAAACCACTATTTTTTAAAGAATTCTAAGGGTAAATTGAAACAAACATCGGTAACGCTGACAATAAATGAGAATTCTCACAGTATGTACACATGTACGGAATATATTTTATTTTGTGCTTATAATATAATAATTCTACCATTGTACATTGTATGCAAATTTATTCAATAAAATTGCCGGAACGATTGTATATGCAAGTTATGTACAGGGAACATTCGTTGATTCTCCTCTTCCAACCTGGAATTCCCAGTTTCAATTTTATGGTCACAGGAGACAGGAAGAGCGTGTAGGAAAGAATATCTGGCAATAAAAAAATAATTTGCATTGTAATTTTAATAATTAACATGGCCAACGAACATCTATATCACCAATATACATTCAGTTTTGACATTATAACATTGTATGCAAACTGATTTAATAAAATTGCTGGAAACAATCACGGGTTTTCCCTCAAATTTTTCCGTCATAGTAAAATAATATTGTAAATAAATGTTGTAAAACTTTTAAAAGACATAAGGGCTTTATTTAAATTGAATATTAAAACAAAATGACATTAAGCTTGTCTACTCCACTGCCGATTCCTTTTTATGTATAAAAAGTTTCAATGCTTTTTAACATTTGGGCTGGGTTCAGTTTTCAGTATCCAAATTCACAGGTGTTGGGAATGCCATTCGGCCTAGCTTAGATGGAAATAGTTTTGATGAACATTTTGGGAATTTTGCAGTTTTCGGAAAATACGAAAATCCTGAAGTTTTTTCGTAGAATGCTGTTCCAAATATTTTCGGTTAAATAAATACTTCAGGAGAGTTTGAAAAGTATTTTTATTTTTACTTTTATTATTCAAGGAGAAAAGTAGAGAGAAAGAACGATCCACCAACAAAACAAACCCAAAAGAATGCTGCTGCGCGTCCTTACGAACAAAATTTAAACTTCAGCGAGGAAATTTTCTTGCGCTGCTGCGCTCTAACGGCAAGAAATTGATTTTCATTTGGCAGATTTTACATTTGAGGGTCGATCAAGTATTCGGTGTTGTGTTGTTAATATGGATGTTGGATAACACGTAAATAATAAATAATGCAAAAATTATTATAAAATCATATATTTATTATTTATTTTATTATTTATTTTATTATTTATTTTATTTGATTATATTATTTATTTTATTTGATTATTTATTTTATTTGGTTATTTATTTGATTATATTATTTATTTTATTTGATTATTTATTTGATTATATTATTTATTTTATTTGATTATTTATTTTATTTGATTATTTATTTGTTTATATTATTTATTTTATTATAGTATTTATTTTATATTTTATTATTCACACTATTATGTATTTAACAAAGAACTCTTCATTCACCATACCATATTATTTGAACGTCCCCAAGGCAAGAATGAGTGGGAACGCATGAGATTTTATTTTTACCGAGGATTTTTGTGTCGAGCACACCCGGTCAACAAAATTATTTTGCACATGTTCATCCAAAGCTCAATTAAACTTGTAATTTCATGAAAAATACTCTTGTTACAATTGCTGCTCTATAAGGATTTAATAAAGGTAAGAAATTTAATTACTCATTTTTAAATATGGTTTACGTGGATAACACAGTAGATATATATGTATAGTGCAACGGCACCTATTTATTATTCATATATTTTAATTTATTAATTTATTTAAATTTAAGTTTTAGTGATATTTATTATAATTTTATATTTTTCGTTAATCACAAAAGCGTTGTTGATTGTCGTTGAAATTATAAAAATCATCTTTTTCATTCCCTTCAAAAAGTCCGGAACCAATGGCGGAGGATTCAAATCAGCAGGGCAAGCAAGGAACGGCCCCCGTTAAATCCGAGAATCAGGCGAAGGAACCGTTAATTACTTCCGTTCCGGTGGTGGAATTTGTTGATGATGTCGATGCTTTTATGCAATTGCCCGAAAATGGAGGGGACACTCAAGGGGTCTTGAAGCGAATGGAGGAGATTTATTCCAAGATTAAAGTCCTGGAGAGTAATAATGTCAATAATAAAATTAGGTTTGTGGGCGAATCTATTTTATCAGCATGATTTTTTTGGATGTTGAAATTGATGTGTATTACATATTTTAAATGCCGGCTGACAAACAGTCATCAATTATACGTTTATTCTTTATTAATTAATTTATTATGTTATGTATTTATTTATTATGGTATATTTATTCATTATTTTATTGTTATATATTTATTTATTATTTTATTATTATATATTTATTTATTTTTTGTGTGTAATTGTTTATTTATTATTTATTGCAATTGAATTTGTTCGGGTTGAAAATGTTGTTTGATGAGAATTTTGATGTTCATTGAATTTTAAATTATTAACTTTCAACTAATTTTTTAAATTAAATTTTGTTTCAGATTGAAGAACCAAATTCAGGAGCTAGATAAAAGTATAACGATGATCGGGGAACTTAAAAATAGAAAAGCGGCTAATGAAGATATGTCAACGCATTTCCGGCTTGCGGATCATGTTTTCTTGAAGGCAAAAGTTAAGCCAGCGGAAAAAGTTGGACTTTGGCTCGGGGTACATAATATTATTTTATTTGTTATTTGTAGTTTCGATTATTTATTAATTGTAAACTAATTTTTTGTATTAATTTATTGTTCATCGACGATTTATTATTTATTTATTTTAAATTTTTATAACAGTTTATTACTCGTTTTAGCTTGAAATTACTTTGGACGTGCTTCCAGGAAATAGAGTTATGAATATCTCATTTAATTTTCGAAAATCTTGAAGTCCAGTCCAAATGTTTTATATTGACAAAGCTACTTATTTTAATTCCAAAATGATAACGTATTTTTCGAAATTATTGTATTTTTTGATCAAAGTTGAAGTATAAAGTTCAAGTAAAAGTAGAGTTTCTATTTTCATAAATGATTATTATGTAGGTTACTTAGCGGTGGTTAGTGTATTCTTACATATTTTTCTCGGATGTTCTTAAAAAAAGTCATATGTTGTCTTCCAAGTTCGTTTGCATTTCTAAATGATTAATTCCCTAATTCCAGGCGAACGTCATGCTGGAGTATGACCTGGAAGAAGGTGATGAACTCCTCCGCTCGAAGAAAACGAAAGCAGAGCAAACTCTGAAAACGACCAGTGCATTAATTGATACTATTCGTGAGAACGTTACCACTATTGAAGTGAATATGGCTCGAGTGTACAACTGGGATGTGAAGAGACGTCAGGCTGAAAAAGAGAAGTTGGGATTGGCTACAAACCAATAATAATGAAATATTAACTGAAGAATCTATATTAATTAATTAAAATATTAAATATATTTGCTAAAAATTACAAATTAATTACAAAAATTTACATTGTCTACTTACAATTTAAAAAATACATTAGTTATTATCAACAAATTGTAATACCTTATTATTATCATAATACTATTATTTTCTTTTTCAAATATCAAGTTATCGCGATTTTTCTTTTTTGTTCTTGTAATTGTTATTATTATTATTAATTTCTCCGTTAATTCTTGTAAAGCATCTTTGTATTATCTTCTTCACCGCTTGAGCGGTTTAGCCATTAATATTTTTCTTCATTTGAAAGTAATTTAGCAATCCGAAAATGCGATTTCGTATAACTAGTTCTCCTAATTCCTGCGAATTCAAATAATTGTGAATACTTATTATTGTAGATTCTTTTTCTGCGCAATTTCCTTTTTGCATTTAATTATTGAATTATATTCAAAATTAATAATTTTCGTATGTAATAACGTATTAAATATCATGATGTTTTACAGATCTAAAATCGAGTTCTAGTAAATTTTATGTGATTATTATATACTAAAGTTGTATAGTTCAAGATTGAACGAGAATTGAATCGAAAATAATTTTTGTATAAATTACACAATAATGATATTCTTTGAATCGCCTATATGAAATTTAATAGAATCTATAATAAAACTAAAAGTGCTTTGAAAAATGATTTCCTTCTCGTGAATGAATTATTTCCTGTTCCAATGATTTTCCATTATTTATTTATTAATTACTGACGTATGTATGTCATCATCCCTGTAATCCACGTTTATCCCTACTTTTTTTAGCAAACGAAGACTATATTTAAGCATATTATTCCTAACAAGATCGCATGTCTCCAGGAAATTTGGTCGAACGTCAGTCACTTGACACTTATTTCCTTCCGCCTTTACCTATACATACATATACATTACTTATTAATACTTATCATCAAATGAATTTAGTACATTTGGGTTTTCAGACGAAATACATTAAAAAATGAGATAACTTATTATATAAATTTGAAATGTTAATTGCTTATTTTATCGTCAATTACACCCCATCCTATAATTATCAAATTTCTTTATATGTGTGTTCCTATTAAATACCGTAATCCGTAATTTTTGTAAAATATTTACAAGGTAGCAGTACAAGAATTTTAAAAAGTTTACAATTTCGGTAAAATAATTTGAAAAAACTGTATATTATTTTAAAAGACTTTGGTAATTTTGTAAAATATTTTGAAAAAACCTGCAATTTCTGTTTATTATTTAAAAAACGTTGCAAGTTTTGTAAAATATTTTGAAATGGTTGCAATGCATGTAGATTATTTTAAAAGCGGTGTTATTTTTCAATGTTTTGAAAATTTTGTATTTTTTTGTCTGTAAATGTTGGTGAAAACATGCCGAATTCTTAGCAGATCCAGAAAATATTATTGGAAATTACATTGCATTACATGTATGCTACTAAAATTATGATGGAAAATATGTACACGTGTGTCCTACAAGAAGTTTGCCAAACCCAGTGAGAAAAATAAAAAAATATGTGCCTAATTCTTTTGGGGGAAATACTTTCTGGTTAGGAATTGCGTGCCAGTGCCATTCACTTTTACAAAGAGTTCACTATTAATACTAAAAAGCTCGGTCTTTAATTTATATTCTTATACATGTAGGTACATAGGTATTCATCAAATATATATTTACTAAAAAATAGTTCACTCTCTCAAATATAAGTATATATCAGGACACACACGCAAGCACCACCGACCGACCGACTGAACCGATGGCGCTGAAATGAACCGGAGGATTATCAAAACTCACTTTCCGACTTTTTGCATTGAATGTCGGCGGAAAAAGTAAAAGCGTAGGCTTAAAGGGGTAGGTAATATTAAGTAAGCTACGTATAATAAGTACGTAAGGCCGTATTAAATTATAAAAGTCAATTATTTTTCTCTTTTGCGGATGACATATAAAACGTTTATTATTCATAATGTAATAATTGGATCCTTGTATAATTTGCATATGTATTATTATTATTGTGTGGAAATACATATATATCGTCCGTGGAGATGCAAAGTGGGCTATCTCCATATGTGAACCTAAATGCAAAATAGTATATCGTCTGTGGCGATGCAAAGTGGGCTATCTCCATATGTGAACCCAAATGCAAAATGGGATATCCACCACCGAAACAATTCAGTGCAAAGATGAGATATCCTGTGCCGTTTAAATTGCATTAAAAAAATGAAAACGGAGGGAACTTTTGTATTTAAAATTTCAACTACAAGGCAATTGTAAATTATAATAGTAGAGTTATCCCATCTTGCACTTAAAACGATAGTGAGTGGGTATCTCACTTTGCAGCTGTAGACGCACATATGGAGATAGCCCATTTTGCATATCCACCATACGGACGTTATATGGGAAATGAGGGACTGAATTATTATTATTATGAAGTAAAATAAAAATGCGATGTATGATATCTTACGTAGAAGGTAGAAGATCCCAAAGTACCATTTTCTATACCTTCAATACATAAATTGGTACTTTGTGATACTTCCCTGATGAGACACATGTGAGTGTAAATGGTAAAATTCCGGTGTATTTTGTTCGGGAAAAAGCAAAAGTCTACGCTTTTTTTATTTTCTGGCTGGGAAGTATAATTTTGTGACTTATTGTGACAAATGCTTTCACCTCCTTTATTTGACATGCCATATATGTACGTACTAGTAATAATTAGGTACTTTATAGGAATTCATGTCATCCGTTCATATAAACTTCTCATCCGCTATTAATTATTTCGTCCTGGATTTTTTCGGACTTTGCTCCGTGGGAACGAGGAACTCCGAGAAACAATTTGCTTAAATATTTCATTTTTTTTATTTAATTTGGAGCAAATGTATATTTACTATATAAGTAGATACTAATAATAATGCTATACATTTGTTAAATATAGGGACGTGGAATAATTTAAGATGTTATTATGTGTAGTTACTTGAATGTAATGGTTTTTTTTAACTTTTTGAGGTTTT
Organism: Lipothrix lubbocki; assembly: GCA_034696945.1. NCBI lineage: Eukaryota > Metazoa > Arthropoda > Collembola > Symphypleona > Sminthuridae > Lipothrix > Lipothrix lubbocki. The sequence continues at coordinate 11,565 of JAQGAK010004476.1, forward strand.
CGGAATAAAAAAGTTGAAAATAGAGCTACATAGTTCCTAAGGTAGTTTGCCTTTGGCTCTGTCCGTGCGCTTTCCTGGGATTTCCTGCTGCATGATTTTGACGGTGAGTTTGCATTTGCACGGAGACTTCCGTGTCGGAGGGAGAATTCGGGGCAAGCGGATGTGAAGGCCTGAAATGCAATCAAAGTTTTCACATGTACGTTGTCGCAATTGTCGCATAATAAGGGTCTTATCGCGGGATCCGGATTTAAGGAAATGAGTAATTAATGCACGAATTTTCGCAGAATCCATTAGGGAATAATATATGCTGATTTGTGATGCTGTTTTACTCAAGGCGTTGCTAAATTTTGGATTTTTATTTGTAGATATTTAGCATTAGGGTATTTAGTATTTCTTTATATTTATTTAGAATTTAAATATTATTAGTTTTGTATTAATTTTTGTATTAATTTTTGTATTAATTTTGTATTAATTTTTGTATTAATTTTTGTAATAATTTTTGTATTAGTTTTTGTATTAATTTTTGTATTAGTTTTTGTATTAGTTTTTGTATTAGTTTTTGTATTAGTTTTTGT
>JAQGAK010004477.1:0-12137 GCA_034696945.1 Lipothrix lubbocki
ATACAAAAATTAATACAAAAATTAATACAAAAAGTAATACAAAAATTAATACAAAAATTAATACAAAAATTAATACAGAAATTAATACAGAAATTAATACATAAATTAATACAAAAATAAAAAGCTCACCTGCGTAGACAATACTTCCCAATTTACCCCGCTCGTGCGGTGGAGCCCATTTGGCCAACATGACATGCATTGCTGGGAACGTCAGGCCCTAATTTATTTGTAATAAAGTAATATACAATATGTGAACTAAGTAAATACAGACATGTACAGCATGTACTTACAGAGACATGTACAAACCAAATAAAATGAATTGCAAAACGATGATTTACCTCTCCTAGCCCTTGGACAACTCTCACAAAAATCAGAACCCACTTGCAAGTCCTCGCTGCTAAAGGTGTCGCCAGGGCAAATATCGCCGTAACGAACATTCCCAAGCCCAGCGGCCACTTCCCGCCGAATCTTGTCGCCAAAATCCCGCCGGGCAACTGTGTAAGAACATATCCCCAGAAGAAGGAACCCAAAATAAATCCTTGCTCCGCCGCACTCCAAGCAAATTCCCCTTTGTTATGCACATGAACATCTTCGAAAATTTGATCTTCATCAAGATCCGATGATCTTTCAAATGCTACTAATGACAAATTTGCTTTTAATTCCGGACAAGCCCCATGAACCGTCATTTCCGTCTCATTTGCACCCGAATGTCCATGGGACTTGACCATAGCAACCATGGCGATGGATAAATTGAACCTCATGGCGTAGGACATGGCAAAGCCCCAGAAACCGATGATTGCCAAGGTATGGCGGGCTCCCCAACCTACGAAACGCAAGTACATAATGTCTCACATTCACAAATTCACAACGTGCAAAATCAAAAAATATATACATATATAAAATAATTTTAAAAAAATTTAGTTAAAAAAATAAATGCTTACCACTGGGGTTTTTAATTTCCTTTATGGCCGTCATATTCACAATTTGCACTTCTAAACTTCAATGGGAAAAAGTCAAACTAATGTATAGAATATTGGCACATATTTTACGAAAACCTTGTGGTGTTGAGGTCTTAAAATTCGGAGGCCACACATAGGCAACCTGCAAGGATTCAGATTCAAAAGGAAGAGATTGAGTTCCGTTGGAAGTTTAAATAAAGAAAACTTTCGGGTGGAAAAAAATTGCCTGGCGCAAGTCCGCGGGTAAAATGTATAAATATAGATTTCTTGTAAAAAAAAAATAGAAACTAATGTGAACTGAGATGTGAATTTTTTTCTCTACGCTGTACATATGCAATCACTGTTTCACAATGCAAAGTAAATTCTTATATTTGAATTATAAGCACAGATTATAAAATGTGGAGGTTCAAGTTGTCGATGAATCTGAACCTTGGAATAAACTGTGCTGCATGCAATTTTTTTTTCAGTCACTGTCAACTTCTATAAAGAGCAAAGAGTGCTAAAGGGCTAATAGTTCCCCCATGCAGTAGGTCCCAATACAAAAACAAAGACATTCAACTGCACTATATGCCGTTATTTCACATACTTAACAATTGTCAACAACAACAATAATAATTACTTTACAATACAGGAATCAATGCACACGTCTATTCTTAACCCTATATAACATTGTTATTATTATTAGGGCTTGCACGTCCGACTCCGACAGCCCAATTTCTTATGACACACAGCGGACTTTCCTGATGAACGTATACGTGACACCTTTTGCATTTCAAGTATTATGATCAAATATATTGATAATAATAAATTATAATAATAATGCATACATATTTACTATATATGGTAAATGAACTGTTACAACAAGTGCAGCAGTTGCAGAAATAACCTTCTACAATATAGCTTTTAATAATAATTATTATTTTTACCTTTCACATTGAGTAGCCAGATGTTTTACTGCTCTCTGTGAATTCCTGGGGCACATTCGGCGCAGGTTGCTTGTTAATAATTAAAAGAATTTTAAGAAACCGGTTTGGGGTTGTTATTAGGCCGCGCGGAGAGACAGAGCCGAGGATGAAATATTCTCAGATATGAATTGCGAATGAAAATAATGTGCTAAATACTGCTAATTTACTATATTATGTACTATTATTTTACGTACTGAATAATGCACTGAATTATTTTAATTTACACCGTCTGAAGTACTCAACTTGTACACAACTATATTATGGAAAATGAAATTGGACTGTATGGAGATGAGACTCCATTGGTGTCTGCTCGGAGGATGGGAAGCCGCTGTATATTGACTATGTGGGAATAAAATAGAAATTCACACACCTAAATTAATATAGATGATAAACACAGCAGGGTACGAAAATAAATAAAAATAAATCATACCTGAAAAAAAATCAGGAAGTTAAACATAAGGAACATTAGTAAGAAAACAAACTTATTGTATAAAAACGAAAAAGGATATAATAGCGTGGAAAGTAGTGCGCCAGTTCAGTCTGGAATAATAGTTTTTCTTAAATATAGATAAAGAACAAAATGAAGTTGATGATATATCCGACAGCAGGAGATAAAAGAAGGTCGTGGAAGTGATTGATATCAAATCTGTATGCATGTAGAACAGTCATATATAATCAGCAGTGTCAACTAAAAATTTGTATTTAAATTTAAATTTTATTTTAATATTAAATTAATAATTAATTTAATAAAATTGGGAAGTTAAATTTACTGGAAATAAAATAAAATTATTTGGAATCTAGTTTTTTACAATATAATATTTACTAAATTATAGAAGTTAATCTACAAATTGAAATAATTAATTTATAAATAAAATGACATGTGATTCTTATATTTTATATTATTATTAAATTAATCTAAAATTATTAGAGTACAACAGATAAGGGCTATGATTGTTCAAAAATCATCATTAAATTAATAATATATCAACACTTGAGCATGATATACTAATGAAGCTGTTTTTTTTCAAAAATGTGTATAATTACTCATTTTGAAATAAATTCTTATTTACTAATACAAAGATACTGTATGAAATTTATGTTTATTGACAAAAAATATCAATCCTGATTTAGTAGTACTAGTAATTATTAGTATAGCACCTGTCAATGATTTAGTGCGAAAATATTTCATTGAAAACAGCACTATTCATTATATAATAGATAAACTTGCGGAATCAGCAAATAGCAGCAAAGCTAAATATTTGCGGTAAATCTAATATTTGAAATAGATACTGCAAAATAGTGCAAAAACAAACAGGACAAATTGCAAAATTTATTATTTAATCTTAAAAACTACTTTACCATTTACTAATTTATTATTGATCACAGGCGTAAATGTTAATTATTAAACAGTAAACAAAAGTCGGATCAATTTTCAAAGGTGCTAAAATTGTTTCTAAACCATAACGTTACCGAATCTATATCACTTTTGCAAGTTTAACAGAAATATTATAAAATTTGCAATACATAATAATAAGTTTACTAATTATTATTATAAATTACATACAAGGAAATCATTGGATAGTAATTGAACTGTGTTTAACATACCAGTAACATTTATTTTTATTATTATTATTATTTCTCTATAATCGCCTCTTTCTTACTTTCTTTAAAATAATTATTTAAATAATAAATAAATAAATAATGAAATAATAATTACATACATAATAAAGTCAATAAATAAATATTAAAATTAATAAATACATACGTAATAAAGTCAATAAAAGCAAATTATAATTAGAGCACGTGCTATTATTTACATAAATAGTAAACAAAAAATTTCCCATTTTTTTGTGAAGTTCCATCCTTACAAAATTAATTGACATCGTCGTAATAGCTTACCTCGTTTGTGCCTTTGAATCAATTTGTTGTAAAAGAGCAATGGCACTCGCGACTGATAAAGACTTGAGGAAGGAAAGATAAAACTTGTAAATTATCATTCATAACTGAAACCCATCACTTATCAATTAGTTTGCAACGACGGCTGTCATTGCTAACAACTACACAGCTTGTGAGTTGGAATAACTAATGAATAGTCATGAGATCAGGTACATATATATGAGCGCTGGAAATGTACTGCGCGCTTTCTTTATTCCAGTATTATATATTTTTTATTGTTATAAGGATTTAATAGTTGAGATGATTAATACAAATGAATTGATTAATTTTTATTAATTTCAGGTGTCGCAATCGTGGTTGTTATTTTTGGCTGCAGCATTGCGGTCAGCAATACTTGTGGGAAGGATGATCGAATTGTTTTGTCAAAAAATGCGGAAATGATTAGAGGCGCCGATGGGGGATTTGAGCTGGATTTTCTAACAAATGGTAAAGTTACAAAAAATAATGAATAACTTTATCAATATTTAAAAAAAAATTATTTAATTAGTAATAATTGTATTAAATATCATAAATACTATAGATTAAAGAATTTAATTTAAATTGTAATAAAAATGTATTTAATTGTAAATTAGACGGGAGTCCAGTGCTTCAAGATTATTTGGGTGTCGCACTTCCCCCGACTTTAAACTCCTCACGATGCGATCCCGGAGACAACGATGCTTGTTTTGCCTGGGGTGATTACGCTCAATTGTATTTCAAAGCTCCGGATATTTCAAATGAAAATTGCGCTACACTGGAATGGTATTCAAGTTATGCGAGGAGATTGGAAGACTGCTTTGATCTTCTAGATGGATCCCATTGGTTAGTAATTCATTTTTCGTTTGTTCGAATTGCTCTTATAGAATTTGTTCCCAGCTTTAATTTTTTGTTATGCGAACCACAAACTTTTAAGAATTTGTTTTTGAATAAATAATTTTTCTAGGTATGGTGGTGCGGAAACAAAATTGCAAACCTGGCCCATCGAGTCCGTCCCAAGAGAAGAAGCTGCTTATGTGACCGGAGATTTTCTTCAAAAAGTCCAATTTGGAGGGGTTCTTGAAACTTATTGGCTGACTTCGTCCGGAGTTACAATACATGTTGATGAGGAGACGCCTCTTTTTACAAGTAATTATCTAACTTATCTAATTTAAAATATTTTGTATAATATTATTGATGATACTCGTCGAATGAAATAAAAAGCGGAGTTTTATTTGGAAGCATTTTTAATGATTTGGTTATTTTTTAAGGTTGGAACACGACACACGCCAATAAGTTTTGCATTGCTGCTCAGGATCGATGGCCTTATGCTGAGAGGAAGGATGTAATGCTTTAAAATTATGTTATCGTTGGAGTTTATGTCAATTTTTAGTAATGTTTAAACTGTTTAAAGTTTAGATAATAATTAATAGCAAAGATTAGCCAAATCTGTCAACATGAGAATTTTTAGGAGGAAGCTTTTCATTGAGATAAATATTCCGCTGCTTTTATTTTTAATTTTGCTTTAATTTATTTCCGCCAGATACTGAACGCGCTCAATTTTGCTATAAAAAGATTTTATGTTCTAACAAAGCAATGATAAACAGATTTTTAATTACTTCCGAATTATCTTTTACATTGTCAACATACAGTTGCGTCTGAAATACAAGATTTGCATCCCACAACCAGGTGAGAATTTCAAAGACGTTCACATCCGGTCCCTGAAGAAGTATTACAAGCTGCCCACAGAGCTGCCCGATCAAAAAATGCTAATCTATCCACTATGGAGTACATGGGCTCAATATCACGCAGAAATTAATCAGAGTTTAGTCCTGCAAATGGCAAAGAGAATTGTTGATGAAGGATATAAATATAATTCGCATTTGGAAATCGATGACAATTGGGAATCCTGCTACGGGTCTGCGGAATTTAATTCCAAGAAATTTCCTGACCCTGCCGGTCCGTGACCTTACTTAATATTTTATAATTCCATTATTAATTTTCATTAAATTCATTAATTTTTGAGTAACAATGTAGTTAATTTGTATTTATTATGCAGGATATTTAATTTTAACACATTTAATTTTTAGGAATGGTGAAGGAATTACACAAGTTGGGTTTTACTCGGACAACAATGTGGATCCATCCATTTATAAATATGAGTAAAAATGCATTTCTTGAGAATTTTATGTTTTTCCAGGTTTTTATTAATGTGTTCTAATTTGTTTATTATTAATTCATTCATTTTAAGAAACATTTTGCAAATTAATATTTTAGACTGTCCAGCATTTGCACACGCGTACGAAAACAAATTCTTCGTCAAAAATATACGAGGCAAGCAAGAAATTACATCCTGGTGGCAAGGCTCGGATGCCGGTCATATTGATTTTGATAATCCTTTGGCGATCGCTTGGTGGCGAAATCGATTGGACGTTCTTCGGTCTCAGTTTGGCATTTCTTCTTTTAAATGTAACAATTCTAAGCATTTCTAATATTAAAGATTAATTAAGCAATATATTAATTACAAAAGTCATCATGCGAGAAGTATAAATATGTCCATTTGTATTTTCTTCACCGAATCTTCAGTTGACGCCGGGGAAGCTTTTTGGCTTCCACCATCAGTCCAAATATCCAATGGAAATAAAAATCTGCTGCCGAATTTGCTCTCGACGAAGTACGTTGAGGCAGTTTCTGTGTTTGGCGGTCTTGTTGAAAGTAGGGCAGGGCATAGAAGTCAGGTACACAAGAATACAAAAGTGTCATATAATTACTTACTCATAACAATCTTTAAATAATAAAACAACATTAATTTTTGCTTTTAGCAACATTCTAATTTTGTTCGGATGCTGGACAAGGACAGTAGGTAAGATGAAAATGTTGAATCAAATGTACTTTATTTGCTTTAAAATAATTATTACTTAAAAGCTAAAAACGATATTTTTTATTTTAATTTATTTTATTATGTTTCCAGATGGAGCAATGTAAATGGACTTCAAAGTTTAATTCCAACCCTGCTGCTCTTTAGTCTTTTGGGGTGAGACTTATTATTATAACAAATATTATTATTACAAAATGGACCGATCTAGAAATATGTAATTAAAAACTTTGCAATAACTTTTTCAGTTAATTAGTGTTTTAAATTGTTTTTAAATGCCCGCAGCTATTCCTTCGTTCTTCCCGACATGATTGGTGGCAATGCCTACGGCACAGAAACACCGAGTGACGAATTATACATTCGATGGGCGCAAGCTACTGTTTTCATGCCTTCTTGGCAGTTTAGCGTGAGCTTTTAATTAAAAAATATGTGATAAATATATATGTTGCCACATTTCTAATTGTAATATTAAAGAATTTCATTTTGACTATGTTATATATAAACACAGGTATTTCCTTGGGATAAAGATACATCCAAACTGGTATGTAATTCAATTTATTGTTTATGTCTCAAATGGTATTTCTTATTGAAAATAAGTAACGTTTTTTAAAATAATTTGAGTGTGGACATTCTGATTTGTAATATTAATAATTATGCCCATGCAATATTTCCAGAGAGATCACGTGGTGAAGGCTGCAGTGGACCTCCGTATTTCTTACGGCGGGAAATTAATCGAAGCAGCCAAACAAACAGTTACGGACGGATCTCCCATGATTCGGCCGATGTGGTGGGTGGATCCAACTGATCCTGTTACTCTAACTATCGATGATCGTAAGTATTGCCTTTTATATGAAATTTATGCGTAGCATATTATGTATTACATTATACTACAAAAATAATTTTTATAATTAATTTTCCTAAATTTTAATTATGGTAACATATAGTAAAAACAATGAAATTATAAACATTAATATACGTACAGATACATATGGAAAAGAAATAAAACCTTTTCTATTTTGTTTTACAGAATTCATGCTTGGTGACGACATTCTCGTCGCTCCGGTCGTTCAACAGGGGGCAATTGCGCGAAACATTTATTTGCCGAAAGGTGTGTGGAAATCTAAGTCTGTGTCAGATGAAGAAACTACCTACGAAGGCCCTCAATGGCTGAAAGACTTTTCTGCTCCTATTACGGTCCTTCCGTACTTCATTAGGGAAACCAACGTTATTTAACGTAGAAATGCAATTTATCATTTTAGTTAGGTTTAGTTTAGGTTAAGTAAGCACTATTACGTTACACATATCGTTGTAGTTAAAGAAGGAATTAGATACGCTAATAATTCTTAATCTTTATTTTAAAATATAATCTTTATTTATTTTCAAAGTTTACCATGTTCAAATACGTCACATTTTAAAGAAATTAAATCTATGTCTACATAAAATTACTGTTACATTAAAAGTAAAGTAACTGTCCAGTTTACGACGGCATCAAACATTTCAAATATCATGCCGCTGTCCACAAAATACATTGATCCAATAGAGAATCGAATCGGGCGAAGACTTCGCAAAAACTTACCAAACTCCAGCGACTGTTTCTTTTGCTTCCAGCCCCGCAGCACTTTCTCACTTTCTTGAGTCAAACCAGCAATAAAACCAAAGAAGAGGTACAAGTCCATTGCGGCAACCGTACATGCTGCAGTAAATTACATCGTTCTCACACCGAAACACGTTCAGTTGAAGAATGGAGTGGCAAAATAACATTAGGCTTATTGAGGCGCAGACAAAGAGATTCTTTAGTTCATCAAAACCCGTGTTCACTTGGGCAATTAGAAATGCTTGGATCGTTCTGGTCACTGTAAAAACTACTCCCAGGCAAACTGCAAAAATTTGGAAGCACCAGCCGTAAATCTGTTTTCCTTCTAGGTTTGCTGAGGGCTTTTGGTTTTTATCGTCCCATGAAAATGGCATAAATAAGAAATATTTATTCAGCTAGAAACCTACGTAGAACCATTTCCTTGATAAAGGGCCAAAGCCCAGAGTTTTATTGCTTGTTCTATGCAACTCATTTGATTTTGTAAATAATTTTTGGTCAGCTGTCGTCACTACAGAGAGCTTAGGTTTGTTAAACATTTTCGCACAGTTTGCACTGTCTAGACCCCCAATTCCTTTAAGAATTCCTTTGTGTTTTTTTTAATTCCTAAAGTAATTTTTTTATGTAATACTAGGCTTGGTATTAAATTCTTTGGTGGATCAAAAGTTTCTACTAAAGATGTCTACAATAGGTGAAATTTGGCGGTGTTAATGGTATATATTTACTAAATTTACATGCATCAATTTATGGGCCAAGTAACTTCGGATGACTGAATGTTCATTTTATTTCAATTCTGGTGATTACATTCACCGGAAACGTTACACACCCGGAAGTGTAACGTTTGTTTTTTAATTTAATTTAAAATTCTGGATTCCAGTAAATATGACAATCATTAGAAGAAAAACATATTTGAACCAGAATTATTTGTACCTATGTAAATTACATCCATAAAGAGTAATCACAATAGAATGCAAAATTTGACGCAAATAGCTATAATTTTGTTTCAAGGCTCTACGTATTTCTTTTCGTAACGTCTTTGTGATTGTACAATATTTTGAATTGCGGCAGGAATAATATGTTTTTCTACATATTATGTTCATATAAATTAATTACTTTGGACACAAAAGAATCAAGTTGCAGCTAACCTGTGTACAAAGCCTCCATACTCAAAGTATATACTTAGGACACCAACGAACCAAGATGCAGCTAACCTGTCCAAAGCCACCACCACAGGGGAAAAACCGAATACTGCTAGACAACATTACAAAGTTACAGCGTGATACGTGTAAAGCATTTGCTAAGAGCATGTATATACACGCCCCCGAGATGCCGTGCCCTTCTCAGTACTCTGTATAGAGCTGCTGGGTTGCGGGCACTTCTACGATGGAGTTTCGGGCTATAAGAATGCAATACATCAAACAACTCCTGTAACAGTGAAGATATTTATAAACCGACTAAATTGTGAAACCATTTTATAATCAAGAATGTATCTAAATTATGTAAAAAGAAACTGTATAATCAACCGATTGTAAGGGCGTTTGCTAGATCGATCGTAATAAAACCAATATATATATACCTTAGTATATTGATATACGTTTCAGCTATAGCTAAAACACATTCTGTGGGTTGAAATTGTATTTTAGATTTAACTTGAAGACAGGACTATAATTTTCAGGGAAATAAAAAAAGTAAATACTTAATGTGGATTGGAATTACCTCAGCTAAGTTGTCATCAAAATCCGTCATTTTCTTTGTGCGTTTCTTCAAAAATTCCATTTTTGGTTGAACTGATTAAAAACAATTTTAGAATTATTCAGTTTTTAAATTTGCAAATTGTTGATAACCTTCAGTTAAGGGCCAAACTAGTTGTAATCAACCGAATAAAAAGCTACAGAAACCTCATTCTTTAAATTTAAACCTCGTAGAATTTGTGACTACAATTTAAAAATTAAACTTGACGTATTTCTTTCATTCGAATTTTTGCAATTCCCGCAATTTATGGATTTATTCGCAGCAGATAGTTTCATGTGCATGATGTGCTTTTATGGAGGTAACCTAAATCTTACATTTAAATGTGGCAATATCCCACGTTGAACCACAGTTATTAGCGATATGATACGCAACGCCAAATATGATGAACACAGGTTAAACGATCAAACAAATAATTATGTAAATATGTATTTACGATACTTTGAGACTTTTCAGAGAAAACGTTGAGATGACAACCTCTTGCCTAATGATTACATTGAACCCTTTGAATTTGCCCAAATTATTTTGTAATATATTAAGGGATGTGTGCGTAATGCGGGTGGAAATAAACGGCAATACATACTCAGTCATGCAAATATGCGCACTGTTTTAGAATTATTACTATTTATTTTCCAGATTCTACATAAAAATTACAAGATGACATGTCGTGGGTTCAGATTTATTGAAGGTAATCGCTTTAAACGTAATTTAGTAGGAATTGAATAAAAACATAATAATTTCTGAAAGCTGGAAGTTGCTGTCGTGCAAATTCAAACTTAAGATACATATTCAAAATATATTGTAATTGTACGTGCCTATTGTTCGGCGGAATGAATATCTTCGAATTTATAGTTCAAGTAAACTTTTATAAAATTCCTGCAGAGCAGAAGTAAAATTTAGTCAGGTTGCGAAAAATTACGTTGTTCTAAGCAACTCATCTGCATTTGAAATTCAAATTCTCTGTCAGGCATTTGCACCATTTTTAATTTACACCACACTTGAATAGGCAGATTCCTCGAAAGAAATCTCATACCTCAAATAGAGATATTATCGAAGTGATTTGTTGTCCCCTTTTACGTTTCACACGTCATTTTCTAAGCTTGCCCAAATAAAACACCCTACATACAATGTTTTTTCAGAACAAAAAAGCATTAGCTTCTATTTATTTACTAATTTTTTCAATCATGTCATTTTGTGACACCTCTCATGACGCAAGTGTAAGCTTTCCAGTCCACAAGCGACGTTGGGCCACACAGAATAAAAATTAAAAAATATTCCTTGTCGAATGAAAAGAAATTTAAACCTTGTTAGCAAATTGTTAAATTTGAGCGTTGAGGCGACATTGGGCCGACATTGGTCCAACTGCGCCAACGTTGGCAAAACTATGTTTTATATGCGGGCCCAAAGGATTTCCTACAGAGAGAGAGAGATATCTCCTATAGTGAGAGTCCGGTGTATATACTCGAAAAGAGACCTCAAGTCAAGTTTCAGGTTCAGTCAAGGTGTCTAATTTACTTGTTAGGAGCGCTATTGCACTTTGAATACCTTCTCTACTTTCTTCTGCATAATGTTCTTGGTTTTTACTCAATTCTTTCAAATGTGCAAGCTCGGTCAAATAACCTCTCTTCATTATTTCATCATTATGTCTAAGTCTCTCCTCCTCCATAAACATATCTAGAATTGCCCATCTCCGGCTCTCTCCAACTAAAGGTTTGGTTTCAAGCGGCAGGTCATGATCTCAACGGCCCATTTGCACGGTTTTCAACTTCGGCGACCCTTTAATGGGAAGCCTCACCCAGAGGAGTTCTGCAGCATGTTTTAACACCTGCCCGGTGATCTTCAAAGTTTCCAGTTGACCTTCGGGCAGTAATGGAAATATAAACTCCAGAGCGCAGTAAATTACTGGCACATCCCCATATCGACATCTCTTGAACGTTACAATCAAGTGCTTCATGGGGACCAGCCTAAATATTTTTGTAAGTTGAGTCCCCGTTGTTCGTTGCCATTTGTTAGGGTGTATATAAAATACATGGGAAAATCCCATGTACACGGAGACCATGGGATGACGGAAAGTTGCCAGATTTCCA
>JAQGAK010004478.1:0-12136 GCA_034696945.1 Lipothrix lubbocki
GCTATAAGCTATAACATGGCGTGCATTGAGACAACTTGATTAACCGAACAGTTAACGGATTTGTGGCGGATTGGGTCCTTAATAGGTTATACTTTGTGGGATATTCCTTATTTTTGCCGTGCGGAGCACGGGCTTAAGCCTAGTATTACAAATACCCACGAGTTTCTACCTACGTTTCTAAAATTGCTTTTTAAATTGAAGAACGTAATTTCACAAAATGAAATTCTTCTAGCACAAGCTTAAACAACGGACAAAGTAAGGCGCAACTGATGTCGTCTTTATAATAGTGTAATAGTCGTCTCGTTCTTTAATTGTAAGCCGCGTTTTTTTTCGCCCCAAGAACTTTTAAAAATAGGTATAACATTTTTATCCATTGCCATTCCATCTGTCAATTATAACTCGAAACAAATATGAATTGTGTGAATTGCAATTCAGTTGTAACAATTCAATTCAACGTTGCTTCAATTCATTTCAGTGGGGTTAATTGAATTGGTTTTTCTCTGAATTGCATTAGGACTGTGATATTTGAAATTCAAAATTCCGGGACATTTGTTCAAAAATACAAATTCCTACTCAAATATAAACCTTCCAAACCCCCGACCAGGGGTAACAGTCACAGATGGTCACTTTGATATATTGTTGCATGCATAAATTAATTTAAACCCGGGTAACTCCGAAACGGTTCAATCGGCGCAGTATTTAACAAGCTTTTCATTTTAGGACTTTGCGCACAAGGTTTAACCGGATATTCGCTTCCGCAGGAGCGTAGACATTTAAAGAGTACTAAAAAATCAGAAGCGGTTTGACGTATGTATGAACCTGATAATATATAGATAGCCTGCTCTAATGTAGACAAAACCTCATCGACATCGACTTGTGTCTCTGCAACATTTTGTGAAAGAAATATTGTGATGAGATTGTAGGGGATGCAAAGTTTTATTGCCCTTTTTGGAAGATTTTGCAGCAGTTAAAAAAATGTTATGGCGAATTTAAATCAACGTGGTCCGCAAATTCAACTAATAATTGAGAGATATCTTGAGAAAGCATCGCTAAATTGCAACCACTATTTGTTACTAATTTTTTAGCCAATAATATAGCGTCCGTGTCGGTAGTGTAAAGGGCTAGATAGTTTTTTCTAAATAAATAAATAATCAAAATGTTGAAACATTCAATTTATATACATGCAATTCGTATGATACCTACAGCAGAAAAAATCCCATTTATTTTCACCCCAAATATATTCACATATTTCTGGGGTCATCATAGAACTTGCGCACTACTATTTTTCCGGTACATTTGTACTCGGCGGGAAATAATCCAGGACCTTCCGTGTCCCGGAATATCCCCTGTCCGGGACATGGGACATTGCCCCTCATCCCGGGACTGTCCCGGCCATTCCGGGACGTATCACAGGCCTAAATTGAATGGGATTGAATTGAAAAATACCAATTTAAATGTGAATTGTTCCGATCCCTAGTCCCAAGAATTAGCTTAATATGTATGTCATTCAATGCAGCGACGTTCGGGGTGAATTTTGTACAGAAAATTAAAAATCTATATAGCAACGATGAAATCCTCGAATTTAAAAAAGTTTATTAATTGTTAAGTTGACTCACAAAACTAGATTAATTTTTAAAACGCTTTTATAATAATTTTCATTTTTAATTTCAGGCTATGCAGGAAGCAAGTGCTGAGACAGCACTTAAAAACAAGGACAAACCTTTACCACCGGAGTGAAGGACCGACGGAGTAGCTAGGCCGGACAACCAAATGGTTGTACCTGGGCCTATATAGTTATTACAATTGAAGTAGCAATCGTAGAGATAGTTACATAAAATAAAAACATGTGCTTGTAGGGTGCTTATTATGTTAATAATTAATCGCAATTTTCTTTTCAAATTTTGGAAACCCCGTTTTTTGATTTCACAGTTTCTAATTTTTTTTATAGAAAAGTCTTGGAAACATTATTTTATATTTTAATACTTTATTTTTTCTAATTGTTAACCATATTACCCCTTTTCAACAATTTTCAGGCTGAAAGTAAATTATTACGCATACGTAAATGCGCCTAAACTAATCCGAGAGAGTATGTGTTATGCATTGCGCAAAATGTTTTAAAAGAACCTTTAATCATGTACATTATGTAATTATTTAAAAATGAGACAATTATTTAAAAATTATTAATTCACTTAAAATTTTATGGTCAAATTTCAACTGTTTATCAATTTTTAAATTGTATAAATATTTTGAAATGTTAAATTAGCTTCAGATGTATAATTATTTAGGTCTTATTGACATATTCATTGTCCCGTGAGAAATATGTACTGCAAAAATAAAATACAAATAATGTCTTTTACTGAATATGTACAAGTCCCACAGTACTACTTGGCAATGACTTACAAAACGTACATTTTGTGCGTGTCATCACATGCATATTTGGCCCATGTGGGAATAATGCTCGAAATTAGTGTTGTGAGTTTCAATCTGCCCTGCTATAGACGCCCGGCACATTGAAAACGGCCAAATTGCCCGATAAATGTCTTACTTGCCACGATTTTTCCAACTTTAAAAATGCCTTGCAAAAACGGCATTTATGAAGGGCAGATTGGGCATTTTTGGCATATTCATCAAAATTTAGACTCGTAAATGTCCTAAATGACGTCATATACAACGCCAATTTCAAATTTTAGGATTGGTTTTTCCAACATTTAAATTGATATCAAAAACATAAAAAATAATTTTTCACTCCCAGTCCTAATTAATCATATATGTATGAGCACTCAAACTCACGAATGCAGCACTGTAGTCTTTGAACTTGTCCTAGAGATCCGAAAAAGTCACATTTGAATTTTTTTAATTCAATTCCATTCAATTTTTTTAATTCAATCCTTAACGATGAATTGAAACGAAATGGACTAAAGTTGAAACGAATTGAAACTCTTGAATTTACTAATTATTCGATTTATATGAGTGCCAAACGACTTATTGGACTCATTTTGCAACCCAAAAATATTACACTGAAAGAGTCCGCTTTATCTTACATTGCACGGTTAAAAACACGGTATGTACATAGTGTTTTAGCGTCTTTAACATTCGCTGCTGTTTTGAAAACGGCTATATTCAACAAAATGGCACTGATGTTGAGTTGAAAGGATTGAATTGGATTGAAATTGATTTGCATTGGATTGAAAACTGTGTAATTTAAATTGCAGTTGGTTTTTATTCGATATTAAGAAAATAATTATTTTTAATTGAAAATAATACTCATTTTTTTGTTCCGATCCCTAACTAGGGTTCCCAATATTTTAAATTCTGATTCCGGGACATAGCATAATTTAATGGTTATAAATTAATTAATCATTATGTACACAAAAGTTTCAAAATTCCGGGACACTATGTATTTTGGACTGGTATCGTCCGGGACAAGCGGGTTCGATTCCGGGATTGTCTCGGTCATTCCGGAACGTCTGACAACCCTATCCCTAACTCGTCCACACACTAATGACTACGGAAATGCGAAAAATTGCACTCCGCACCACACTAAATTAAACGTTCATTTTCAAAAGTTGTTTTATTACATAAAAATATTTTTAAATGAACTTATGGGAGAATTTACTTCTACTGGTATTTGGGCAATTTTAGATTATGTAAATAATATAACATTGTCGTATTTATCCACAAGAAATGGTTTTGTGATGTAAAGTAAGAATTACTATTATTATAAATTACTAATTAAATTTTTCATTCATATCTAATTTTTCCCTGACCAAAATAATTAGGTAATAAAATACCAGCGAGAAAAGTTAGTAAAAGCGAGTAAAAAGTTCTTATATTGTCCAAAAATATGATACTTTTATCAGAATTAAAGTGAGACTCCGTAAAAAAGCACAACTTTGCTGAGAAATGCCCAAAATGCCTATGGGCATATTCGAGCAAAATGCCCACATTTAAAATGCCACGATTTATGCCATTTTCAAAATGCCTTATTTGCCTGCCCAAAGTGCCCAAAATGCCAGGGCATATTCAAACTCACAGCACTAGCTATAACATGGTAAGCAATATATTGGGCCGAAAAAATATCCCAACTTTGCATTAGGACAACTTGATTCACAGAACAGTTAACGGATTTGGGGCTACAAGGGTTTGGTTGGTCAAACTTTGTGGGAGATTACTTTGTTTTGCCGTGCGGAGCACGGGCTTAAGCCTAGTCCTCTTTCATATAACAGCCATGAGGAAACAAATTTACAAACTTTCGCGGCAAGTACCTCATTGAGTGTGCTCTGCTCTGCACGCACTTTACCACATAGCTCCAAACTCTTCGTCGCTCCTACACCAGTGGAAGGACGGCTCAGTAAGGAGCGATGGGGAAGTGCGTGAGGAGGAACCAGATCGTATCCCGGAGGGTGCAATACTAAATTTTTATTTTATTTACATTTTTTATCTCTTTACATAAAAACATGATGATGGTGATGACGAAACCCGCTAAAATAATTTTTAAACAATTTGAACAATTTTGACAAATTTTAGAAATTGATTTATAAATATGTATAAAATTAACTGATTTTTAAAAACTTAATTTAAAAATGTAATTAAATTAATATTTAATAACTTTTAATTGCAATTAATGATTTTAAAGTTAACTAAAACAATTTTTATTTAATTTTAATATTTTTTATTTAAATTATTATTTTAAATTAATTTTAAAACCATATATTAGCATTATTAGTTTTAATTTTATTTTCATAATTTTCACCTTATTTGATTTTAATAATTTTTATTTAATTTTAATATTTTCGTCAAACATGGATAAATGTTATTTACTTTTATTAACTTTTTATTTTTTTATGAAGTTTAAATGCGAATTTATACCGAAATATAAATTTATCCTTTACAATTTTCCTGTAAAAGCCCATTGAAACTTTCAATTGTTTGCAATCTTACCCTTCGTTACCATAAGGACTACATTATTGTTGCAGGTAGTGTTGTTACTTTGACGGATTTTGTTTTGTTTTTTGTTTTGAATGTGGTACAACAAAACAAAAGCTGGAAGTTGTAGAAAACAATACAATTTCTAAAAATTTGGTTCTTTGGAAAAAATAATATTTAACATATTATACATGCATACCTTAACGCGTATAACATTTAACATTGCTAAAAACTGAAAAATAAAATTTGATGGAATTTATGAATTTGATTTTTTTTTAAACAAAAGGATTTGTTTTGTTTTTAGAAACAAAATCGTTTTTGTTTATTGTTTTGTTACAAAAAACAAAACAAGAAACAAAAACAAAATAAATTACAACACTAGGCTTGCAGGCTTGAGGAGTTTTAAATATATGTGGTAGTGCGTGTGTTGCACATGTTACGTTGCGTCGAAAGTTTAAAATCGCCATATTGTATTCACACGAAGGTAAAATTATGGGCAAAGCTGGAGGCACACACAAACAATTGTGTATTTTAAATTTTAAGAATTTTTGTGAATTTCTGCTCGGCAGATGTTTTTTATACACGCATTTTGTACCTGTAACATAAGCGAGGCCGACGGCTTTACGCTAGTTATTTGTACAAAACAGCGGTGATGGTCAAAATGAAACCTTCGCGGCAAGCAGCTCATTGGACGTGCTCTGCTCGCACTTTACCACATAGCTTCAAATTCTTCGTCCCTCTTACAATTGAGGAGTGCCAGCGCAGTGCAGAGCGATTGGCAAGCGCTTGGCATGGTCTGAGTTCGCACCCCGGAGGGTGCAATGATCATATACTTTAATTTTTTGTTTTATTTCTAATGCTTATCTTTTCACATAAAATAAGCATGATGGTCGGAGCGGGATAAATGTTTGTGAAGAATAGTTTTTAATAAAATATAAAAACTATCTTTTGCCAATCTTTCTACTAATTTTACTTAATATGCTTCAGTCTTAATTTATTAAGAAGTTATTACGTTTATTATAGTTTTATTATTAAGTTTAGTACGTTCATTATTTAGTTCGCTTTTTAATTATTTGGTTGCTTCTTAACTTTTATTTAAATTATTGATTGGAAAATCTATTTTAATTAATTCTTATGGTATTTTAATAATTAAATTAATATTTTAATAATTTTAATAATATTTTAATATTAAGACAATACTTTAAATAGCATTTAACATTTTCAAAATTTTCACCCGTTTTGGGGGAACAAATTTAAACTTATCACATTTTTACAAAAGACTGTAACACCTAGATCTCCATCGCGGGGGTAGTTCTGAAATACCATAAAAATACCTTTAGGATAGTTATTGTATTTTAGCCATAACTTTTGAGTTCAGGCCCCAAAAATGGTCATTTACATTTTTTCATTCAAATTTTAAACATGGTTCTATGTATATGTATTGGAGACGCGTCATATTCACACATGCTTAGTAGTAAATATAGTATTTGTGTATAAATCTATAAATACTACTATACAGTCGATTTAAATGATTGAATGGTTGTGGGTTGAAAACAAGTGCGCAAAGCGCAAAAATTGTTTAAAATAAAGTTTTATTTGAATAAATTTTAAAAAATAAACAATAGCAGTATTTTATACGAACGCACTTGACAAATATGAAGCATTGTGTTGTGATTGTACAACAAAGCTGTGTAATACGACAAATTTTGGCCTAGGGAGAGCATTTCTTTTTAATCGTAATTGACTGGAAACGTTTTACAATTACGATTAAACTTACAAATACATTTGCCAGATTTTCACAATTACGATTGCACTTACAACTACAGTTGCCGGAGTTTTACAATTACGATTACAATTACAACTACATTTTCCGAAGTTTTACTATTACAATTACGAATATTTGATGAAGAATTCTGACGCGCCCATTGAAAACACGAGCCATTGAGTTAACTACCATTGGAACTTTTCGCTCAGGCCAAGGCCAGGATTAACTTGCAAGGACATATTTAAAAAGTGTACTTCTGATTTCGGAAGTACTGCCAAACTGCCAATATCTTTAAATCCGTCAAACCTTCTTCCAAAACCTTTAGGGCAAGCAGATGTAATAGTAAAACTTTTGATCTTAAATTACAACTACGATTTTACTGATATCAATCGGTGCACAACAATTACAATTATTTTCCAACCTATTACCACGGCAAAATTACGATTATTTTTTAAACAAAAACATGCTCAAATTACGATTATTTTCGAAGCAATTAACATGCACAAATTACAATTACGATTATTTCAAAAACAAAAACATGAACAAATCACAATTCTTTTCAAAGCAACTAGCATGCACCAATTACAATTACGGTTATTTTCAAAATAATCACTATGCACGAATTACAATTACTTTGATAAAATTGTCACAAAATGATTACAATACAAATATTTTTCGAAAAAGGAATCCCAGGAGCGGCAATTACAATTTTTTGCAAATTGACACGATAATATAATAACAATTATAATAGCAAACATTGGCACGCAATAATTTCTACCTTCTATAAAAATTCAGCGTTTTTCCAAACTCTGTAATGTGTAATACCGCATAGATGTAGAAAGACTGAAACTACGCCAATAACTTATTAAATATTAAGACAATACTTTGAATCACATTTAGCTTTTTATAAATATTGACCAGTTTTGTGGTAAAAAATTTAAACCTGTTGTCACATTTTAAAAAAAGGCTGTAACTCCCAGATCCCTGTCGTAGGAGTAGTTCTGAAATACCAGAAAATAACCATTATGATCGTAATTTTATTTTAGCCATAACTTCTGAGTTCCGGACCCAGAAATGGTCATTTTACAGTTATTTTTTCAATTTTTAAACATATTGCTATATTTAAGGCGCCTCATATTCACATGCATAGTAGTATATATAGTATTCGTGTATAAATACTACTATATTGTCGTTTTTAATTAATTGGGCGGCCGTGCCTTGAAAACTAGTGCGTAAAGCGCACTTGTGTTTAAAATAAAATAATTTGTATTTTGTAACATATTTGTAACAATAGCAGTATCTTATACGCATGCACTTGACAAATTAAAGAGCAAATTGTGTTGTGATTTTACTACAAAACGATACATGTAATACGACCAAATTTGACCTAGGGAGAGTATTTATTTTTAATCCTAATAATAATAATGTCATTTGGAAACGTTTTACAAAGACGACTACAATAATTGTAGTCTTACACCTACATATGCCGGAGTTTTACTATTACGATTACAATTACAACTATATTTGTCAGAGTTTTACAATTACGATTACATTTACAACTACATTTTCTGAAGGTTTACGATTATAATTACGGATATTTGATTACGTAATTGTAATTTGTAGTCGCAATGTTATCGAAAGTAATCGGCGATTACACATGCTTGTTCTCGAAGACCATTCACACAAGACTGTCGAGCTACTGCCAATCTAAAACCCTCATCCACCTCATTCACACAATCCCTGCCCTGTAGTAACCTCACAAAGGCTACTTACATAGTACAGCCGATAATAAGGACTATACTTCAAAAATAAATGATTATGGCAGCATTATTAGTTGTGTGTATTGGTTAGCGATTGGCATTGGAACTGGAACGTTGAAGTGTGACCACGGTGGTTCCCGTGGTCAGTGGTGTACGTGTGTCCTGCCTTCGCTGGATATTAAAAACCCACAATAATACTGGGAGTAGACTGCTTCACGGTATATTATCAATGTCAATATTGTCAATATCCAATTAATCAAGTGGTTGGCTGCATTTTGTTTTTGGTAATGCTTCACAATGAAATGCCCACCAAATATTAAAATCCCGCACGGATATTACGTGTAAGTATATCAATGTAGCTGTAGCTGCCAAAGCCTAACATAAGTATTATAAATTATTAATTAGTATCTTGAAACTTGTATGAAATACTTCATCGATTTTTATTTACTCAGTTATTGATTTCATACAAATATGTACATCAGTTTCTAACATACCAACACCAAAAACGAAACGTTGAATACAGCAATGATTTGATCAAGTGAAACGCAGTACCACATCTGCAGTCTCACCATCATTAAATAGAATAATCATTATTATCGAGCCACTTTACAGTTTCCGTAATATTCATGAAACTCAAACGGGTCTGTATATTATTGGACACAATTATGTCAGAAACTTGACTTCACGTCACGCCGTTACTCAACAGTTAAACCATTTAACTTCAGTTGAGCATAATATAGCAGACACATGCATAATTAAATGCTTGTGTATTAACGAAATACTGCTAACTAATTATCACTTCAAATAAATACTTCAGCGCCTGGCAGCTGCCCCTCATACCTGCCTACAACAAACTTAATTATTGAGCTATCAGAATAGTGATCAGTGATCATATAATTAAACACTCCGACTATCCAAATGCAGAGAGATTTCCAGGAAACATATGTAAATCTTTGAAAAAATCTTTGAATATATATTTATAACACATTGAGACAGATATATTTTCGTGGTTAAAGCACGATTAGTAAACTAACAACAAATATTTATTAAGTTATAATAACGACAATGGAGACGTCGTCTCACTTTTTTATCTAACCCACCGAACGATCATTAACACATATTCACCTTGTCGAAGATACTTGGCAGCGGCTTGGCCAAATGGTAATCCACTTGACCACATTTAGGGCATCGTGTTGACTGACTGTACTCGGAGAAAAAATTGGGACGTTGATCAATGACATCACCTTTACAATTCGTGCACTGAAACACAATAAAGTAACAGCTTTTGGTCACTTTTATTTTTTTTATTTAAAAAAAACTAATATTACAAGTTGGAACCGCGAACTGAACTGCTAATCTAGGAAAACATGTTACACAGGTGGAAAGTATTTCTAATCGGTGACAAACTGAATTTGGAATTCAAAATAATAATAAGAAGAAAATCAACTTACAGTAAAACGTTCACGGCAACACGGTGTAGCAGCGAATATGTCATAGGAATAGCATGTGCCCAGAACGAGGGAGGACCCATCCCACTTGGCCTTACAGCAACGGCAATATAAGTTAACACTCCACCCTTCCAAGCAGCTCATACACACTGCACTTAAATAGTGTAACCTTCCATCCGGCATAATTGTCTAAATTTAAAAATAATACAATCAACTCAGCAAATAGAGCTTTATAATAAATAAAAATCAATATTTATATTGCTCGAAATTAATATAATCTTCTCCAATATTTATGCATTTTTTCACAATTAATAAAGGTTACTACTATTACTAAGATTAAAAATTATCACAATATACAATTAACGCTAATTAAGACAACCTTTTGAGATAAAAGAAATCAACGAAAACTTACCTCAACACAAGATTTTGTGTGTTGTCTGGGTGTGAGAAAGAAAGTTCCGTCAATTAGAGGGTATCGATCAAAAATATTCAAATTCGTGTGACATAAAACACATGAAATCCTGTTTGTTTTCGTGGCAATTAGAGTTGCCAGTACAAAGTTCCGTGTATCATCATTTCCATGGGTTTCATCTTCCATCTGCAACATGTGTCACAAATTAACGGTGTACAAACAAAATGATAAGGACAATATAACGTGTTGCTCAACCTGCTCTTTGCCTTTTAGGGTACAAGCAAATGCATTAACTAATGTGACAAAAATATGTGTAAAAATAAACCACGTACTTTAATATGATAAGAATTCAGCTTATGACGAGGCAGGGCGTTGAATGAACTATAGTCGATGCGTCTGCTGAATATTCCTCCAGAATTATGCCTATGAATATCAATAAAGTTAAATTAATATAACAACAAAATAATAATCAAAATCAATGCTAAAGAACATCCGTTGGCCAAAGGGGGGGGGCAACGGGGGCAATAGCCCCCCCTTTGGGAAGTAAAATATTAAAAAAATTTAGTAAATAAATACTACAATACATCACTCCAAATACTTATTGTTAGGGTTGAGAATTTTTCGCAGTTTTTTATCATCAAATTTCGCAAAAACGTATTTTTCATTTCGTAAATTTCGCATTTTTTATTTTGTCGATTTCGTAATTTTCGTATTTTTTATTACATACTTTTAGTTGGAATTTTGTTTCTAAAATATCTTGTTTTCGATAAAACAGTTTAATACATTGCTAATTAGCAGTTTTAAATGTTGAAAACATCGACTTCTGCTGGCAATCATTTATGTTTCTAAAGTATTGGTAAATATAAGAAAAAACAAAAATGTAAAAATTCGAATTATATAATTAAAAATTTAATTCAACTTAAACACATTATTAACGTGTACTGCGTTGTTTTCTCTAAATTGCTGAGAAAAATGGTTTGTAATTCAAATCTATCACTGTAATACTTCTGGAAATCTTGTGAAAGTTAAAAATGCAGTTTTGTTTTAATATTTATTGTTAGATTTCACTGTATTGGCACTGAATTACAAAAACAAATTATTTCAAAATCCTGTAACTCTGTCAAATGTCTCTATTTTTAACTAAATCGTTGAGTACGACAAAAAGTTTCGAAAATTAAGCGGGAATTTCATTAACAAATAGCTAAATTTTAACATTTTATTTCATTTCGCAACTTTTTTAGAAATTTCGTAATTTTTTTTTCATTTTGCATTTTTCGCAAATTTCGTCAATTTTTTTTCCAGTTTTCGAAAGTATAAGTGTTGGGGATAACATTTCACCTAGATGGGAATAGTCTAGCGGCAATTTTTAATTATTTTGCGTTTTTCGCAAATTCCCAAGCCTACTTATTGTTAATAATTAATAAGTTTAATAAGTATCAGTTTTCACACTTACACTGAAAGCCCAGAATCCAAAATTGTTTTAGCTCTTCAAAAATACCAAAAACGAATAGTTTTCATCCAAACAGAACCGTTTAAACACAAAATTAATTTTTCAACAATGTCGATCTATTTACATGAGACTGTAGAGCATAGACCCGTGACTAATTTTTTATCCAAATCCGCCCAAAACCCATTGAATTTTACCCGTAACCCACCCGGCCCATCAATTCGTAAGCCAAATACCCGGCCCGGCCCGTAGATATCCGTAACCGCCCGTATATCACTATTTACAAAAAAAACGTCTAAATATATACAAAAATTCACATTTACTCTATATCTAGCGCATAATCAGTACATTATGATACATATTTCAAAGTTCAAAATA
>JAQGAK010004479.1:0-12135 GCA_034696945.1 Lipothrix lubbocki
ATCCATAAAATTATCTGTCGGTTAAGCAATAATAACTTATATATTTTGGAATGTAGCCTTAAAGAAAAAAGCAACGCTGGCTGGGAAGGACTGTTTGGGATATCAGATAAAGAACGTCACAGAAAGTCTTCTGGGGAAGTGAAAAGCTTTTTTCGGACAACACGGATTAGTGGGCGATTTTGAAAATTTGGTGAACGATATGACGAATAACTTATATCACGAACTAATTGGAAAACCAAAGAAATCCCTCTCAAATCTAGACGTAAAAGCTCTAATGACAAGAAAACTAAAACTTGTCAAAGAAATAAAAACTCATGCGTTGAAAGACAAACTGTACCGCAAAATTTTCAGCTGGCCGCTAGTCAAATTTTTACAGAATATGAGGATAGGGCTACCACGAGTATGGACAACCAACGAATGCACAAACTTAAATGCGATGTGGAAGTTTTGGAAAGGGGAAAACAAAATAACAAACTGTACTAAATGCAACAATAACATTGAACATCTACACTACATAATGTTTGAATGTCAAGCGTACGCTGATTTAATAAGAGAGATTCTCCAACAACTGTCACCTACATCCGACAGAAACGTGAGCATTCTACTCAAGACCTATGACAATGTACACAACCTGTACACATTCAGGACAAAAACGATCAAGAGAAGAAAAAAAGAAAGGCACAACCTCAAATACTTGAAGAGTGAATTCCTGCCTTCGAAAATACCTGAATATGTTGATAGAACTTATGGTACCCAGAACAAATGCGAAGACTGAAGCACACATTCCAGACCTTTCGAGCACTTGCAATTTACTACCACCAACAGTCTGGAGCAGTTACACCAGACCTTGCTACGTATTTGTGCTACGTATGTATTCCTGGTATGACTCTGATGATTTAAATGAATCTTGTACTTCCGTTGATTTAAAACTCCCATTGAAAAATGTAAACCACTCAACAGACATGCGATAAAATATACTTTCCATGTGTTCAGTGATAAACTTACGATTTTCGTCTTTTCTCCTTTCCAGGTGAACGCTAATTATGCCGTCTTTCATAATATTAGTTATTTGCTTGCTTCCTGGGCTGTCAAATAGTATTTCCTGATCAACTAGTTTAGTGCACAGCCTGCATGAAAACGATCCTTTTATACGATCATAGTTAAACCAGTTACAAGTGTCTTCGTGAAGTACATCAGCAAGCAAGATTAGCTGCCCTGGTAAGTTTGTAATAATATCCTGCTGCTTTTTTGAAAATTTGTTTAAATGTAAGGAGCGTTTGCGCGTAAATTAGATTCGAATACATTTTGATCAATTGTTTTAGAGATCGGTTTGCCAAATATTTCATTTTGGTACACTTAAGTGATTTCCTCATCTACAAACACGTCATGTTTCTCAGCTTCGTTAACTTGTTGACACCCATTTGGCGAGTTTACTTGACAAGCTGTTTGTTCATTCAGCGGAGAGAGGTTGTCATCAGGCGACGCTTCGAATGATGTATTCGCTCGAATAATTTTTTCAAATTTTTGTTTGTATATTTCTGGGAAAGCTATTCGTTCTTTTGTCATACCGCCGTCAATTGTTTCAGCCAAGCATTCTGAAGTACTCGCATTCAATATAGAACTGGCCTGTTGATGTTTGTCTTCGATTCGGGATAAAAAGCCATTTTTGCAGGAATTCACTTTTCCCGGCGTGGGTACTGTATATCTCCACAACTGCGGCTGAAGTGGTTGTATCTGCTTTTCCTTGTCATTTTCGAACACCTTCATAAACTATAGTCGGCATCGTCGTCAATGCAATCACGCAAAACAACACAATCTTTAGTTTTAAAATTAAAATAATTATTGAAGTAGAGGCAATACTAATACATGGAAGCTGAAGTGTACACGTTTGCGTGGTTTTTGTGTTTGAATATTTATTGCCTATTTTTATTGATTTTATTACGTCTGAATTTTAATTGTAAATAAGTGCAATCAACAACGAGTAGTCAACTCCTAAAGGAAATCCTCGGATATATTCATCGTTGGCACCGACAGATGGCAGATGACATTTTGTCCGAATGAAATTTATATTATCCACACCTTTTCCATTTAGATAGTACCAGTAAACCCGACTAAGCTTAATTCTCTGTTGTCCAACGTTGCTAGTTTTTTCAGTATGTTGTGCTATTAAGTCTGTATCCAAATCACTCACTCCATGTATGTAAATATCCGTCATGGGGTATAAGAAGTAATTTAAATCCCTTCATTGATATGGTCCTTTGTCTGATGTAATTGTCGTGACAATATCTTGACAACTCAATGTATTGCTTGGAAGATGGATCATCAGAATGAGCATTCTACATGATGTTGATCTGAATGTGGGTTGAAGAAACTTGTTGGGATTGATACGCACGGCCAATACAAAACCAGACATCAGGATTAGCAAACGGACGCTGCAATCAAACCACAAATATATGTTAACACGAAAGCTACTAACAAAAAAACTGCGACAAAACGTCTGAGTAAAGGCCAAAGAAGAAATTCACTCTGGGGAAAAAAAATTCATTTACAAACTGGAATAAAAAATACAACTTATAGCAATGATTCTGTACCTTGCAAGACGACCTTTAATTTTTTGGGTAACCCTCTTTTAGAGACGGTCTGTCTTTAGCTGAAATAAAATAAAATGGAATAATTCTTATTAAAATTTATTATTTTTTAAATTATTTTTAAAATTTATTATTTTTTAAATTATTTTTAAAATTTAATATTTTTAAAATTATTTTTAAAATTTATTATTTTTAAAATTATTTTTAAAACATATTATTTTGATGAAATTTTCAATTGTTTTAATAATCGTTTAGTAATCAAATGCTTTCATAGATTATATTTATTACAGTCCATAACAGTACATTAAAGCATGATAATTTATTCGCGTTATTTCTGTACTATATTATTGTCATGTGGTGATAAATGGGAATTTATTATAAATTATTATATAAAGACGCTCTTTAAACTGATATTATAAGGTATAGCTGTAAATATTTGGGGATTAAAACCAATTATGAATTATATTATATGAAAATTAATATGTATTTAAAAAAATTAAAATGTGCGAGACTAAAACCTAGTTAATAATTTTTTCTTATATAAATGGTTTCGCTTACTTTGACAATTGTGTGAAATAAATGTATTGATTGATAAATACAGGCGGCTATTGTAATCAGGACCGAAATATAATCTGCATAAATTAATATATAATACAACTTAAAATGTGTAACTAGGCAAAGGCGTAGCTTTGATAACGTTTACTGGTCAGAATTCAATTCACTAGAAATATAATTAGCACCGACAGATGATTTTTCTATTTTGCCTGACAACGACACGCGAATAATGAAAATAAACATACCCTACATGTTGCTAAGAAGGCAAAATCAGTTTTGTTTTTAAAATGGAACTTATAAATGCGTGGAGAAAATTGAATTTTATTAAGATAAAATAGAAGTTTTGACAACTTTTAAACTGTAATTCCGTCAATATTTTTACTGTAAAATTATAAAGACAGTTTGTGAGACGAAGGTGTGAGACGAAGTACCAAAGTTACTCAATACTTCAGCTATTTCTTTCCGTCTGTATTTTCTCCTGTTGTTGACATATTTTGAAACGTCTCTAAACGACCTTGGCTTAGTGTATGCGAGGTATCTCAACCCGGCTGGCCGACAGTGGACGATGGAACCACCAATAGAGAATAATAAAACGCCTACTGTCATTGTTTTGAGCGTTTGTTGTTAAGTTTTAGGTACCTACAAAAAAATACTTTATTATCATGATCTTCAATGCGGCGATCGATAGCCTACTTTTTCGTCGGGAGAAATTTTTTGTTTCAAAAGGTTTTCCCTCTAAAAGCGGTATATTATTTTGAACGTTTAAATAAACTCAACACAGTCTTATGATTAAATGTACGTATGTCGGTCCAGACTTTTCCAATCTTTTTCTCTTGGCATGATTGGAAGTCAGCAGAGTTTTTTCACATTTTTGCGACTCTTAATTTAATTTGTTTAAATTATATCATATATTATCTAATAAATATTAATTCAATAAGCATACTTTATCTTAATTGCTTTTACTATCATATTGCGAATCATGTACCTGTGGACGTAAATCTGTTTGCCTGTGTGATTCACAATAGAAAAAAGTATTGAGTTTACTGTGATGTAGGAACCACTCAGTAATTGTGACGGATTCATTCGACCTTCTTGGAAATGGACTGGGGGAGCATAATTTTTCCAAAATAGTTGTAGGATTCAGAGCAGTCAATTTAATAACGATCTGTTTTGGGAATTCTGAATGGCTCCAACGGTTTGTCTACATAAATCACCGACAGACTATGGATGAGTTGTAGATCAGTGCGGAGTTCTCCATTTCTTATTGTTGGGAGAGCAAATGTATATCCTGCCGATTTATGGAAGCCTTTCCCAACTTACTGTAATTCTTTAAGCTCAAAATAGACTTTAAGCATAACACTTGTACATACACAATTAGGGTGAGGGAGTTTTAATCCATAAAATTAAAATTACATTACTTATTCAAAGAAACGTAACTAAAAAATGACTAGAAAACAGAGGCAAAGAAAACGAAAGTTTAATTACTGCGGAGATTTTTTAGGAGATTAAAACCGTATCTAAATGGTGGTTTTAGCGTTCTGCCTTATCTAGTAACAGTAGTATCTAGCTACAATTCTATGGACTTTCTAAAAAAAATGTGGTCAGCCCTTAGTTAATTTTTTATTCCACTACAGCCAGTTCTGCGTCACCTGCCGTATAAACCTCAAAGGCGTTTTGTTTGCTCCATTATTAGCGCTATATTTTTGTAAAACTAAATGTAAGCAAAACTTACACATACATCCATGTTTTTGTTCCCATTGTTTTTAAATAATTATTGTACGCATTCATTACAAATGGAATTAAGTCGGAAAACCTTTGACTGCACATGCTGTCCAAAAAAATACGCGTCCAAACATAAACTAAATATTCACTTCAGATTTCACACAGGTGAAAAGCCTTTTAAGTGCACATTTTGTTCAAAAACATTTGCTGATTCATCAAATTGCAGAGCCCACTACCGAACTTATACAAAAGAAAAACACTACAAGTGCCAAAATTGTGGGAAAGGATTTTCCTTTAAAAGCAGGCTTAACCCACATGAAAAAACTCACATGGGTGGAAAACCATTTAGGTTTAAAGAGTGTGAGAAGGAATTCACTGAAAATAGCAATCTTACGAAACACAAAAGAATACACATGGGTAACAAGCTATTTAGGTGTCTGAAGTGTGGGAAGGAATTCACTCAAAATAGCAATCTTAGCAGACACAAGAGCATGCACATAGATAAAAAAATTCACAGGGGTGAAAAGCCTATTTTATGTCAGATTTGCAAAACCAGATGTTCGTCATATTTCGAACTCGAAGAGCACACAAGAAGCCACACTAGAGAAAAACCTTTTGAATGCGACGCTTGCGGTAAATCGTTTGTGTTTCATTCTTCTTTCCATCGCCACTAGAAGACGCATGAAGCGACTAATGTCACTCAGTTCCAATGTAATTTGTGTAAAAAATCGCTGAAATACAAAACAAGCCTAATGGGACACATTCGAAACCACACTGGGGAAAAACCTTACAATTGTACAATTTGGCATGCTCGACTTTCATCAAAGAGTCATTTAAACTATCACGTACGAACTCACACACAAGAGAAGCCTTGGAAATGCAACATTTGTGGAACAGGGTTTGCAAAGTCTAGCATTTTAACAAAACATCTCAACTGTCACAACCTAAATAAACAAGAGCAAGTCAAACTGATGTTATACTGCAAGAAATGTCATTTCTTTTTCAATTCTTTGGAGTCTCTGTGTCAACATTATTCCTCCTTCCATGGATTGGGAATGGTTTCGTTACAGAAACTTAAAGTTTAAGTGCGGAATCTGTGACCGGTATACTTGCAGAAAGGTAATAAAATAATATTTTGTTAAACGCCTTTAAAAATGAGGGAGTCAAACCAATGTTATATTGCAAGAAATGCAATAACTGCTTCAATTTATTAGTCTCTGTGCGCACATTTTGCTTCCCAGGACGGGTTGCTAATAGTTTCATTGAAGAAATTGAAAAAATCTGACGACCGATGAGTGAGGAATATTTCAACTACACACTCGCAATTTTATATTAAAATAATTTGGAAGTGAAGTCACGGAAACTGACGTCGTTTTGATTATAGAAGTCATATAAATTTTAAACGTTGCATAGGTTTGCGCTCAAGCGCTAACTCCCTACCTAAATGAAAATGTTCCGCAAATCCTTTAATTGCACGGGTTAATCAAAGCCTCACCCTTCACAAATACCTTACATATCCTAAAACTACCGAACTTGCTTCCACATATACATCATTTCCGTGAAACCAAATTGTTAGAAGGACAAATGTTTAGAAATGCATCTACGTACATATAGGTATAAATCAAAGTTTCAAATTCTAAATAAAGCTGCTCGCACAAATATTTAGAATGTGTTCCGATAATAGTTTCTGGTATAGCAAATACACTTTCAAATTCCTCTACTGACACAATGCAGATAAATACACCTATAAATAGTAGATGATAATGATAATAACAATAATATTATTATTATACATTTTCTGAAGATGGTTATTCACGTGGAATTTACTGACTCTGAAACAATCATACTGTATTCTCCTGCAAAGCTTTCGGACAACAACCGTGTCCTTCCCCGGGCTCACAAACATCATACATAACTGATTGCAATAATAATTTATTGTTCGTCACTTGTTATTTTGCCTAATAATAATAGACAGCTCCCTAGCAAAAGCTCGCATATTGTTTGAACTTGTCAAATAAATTCACGTAAAAAACCCAAAAATAAACTGAATAATAATAGTTATTTATAACACATAGTCTTATCACCCCAGGTGGTGCAGTATTTATATATTAACCTTCGTGGAATTTCAAATTTCAACGGCTGTTTAAAATTTTTATTTGGCCCGCCGCTTATTTATATAAATTTGACGTTCGACTACCACCTTTTAAAACTGTGGAATTAGAGAAGGAGGCAGGGGAGTTTTAGAAAGTCAACAAAAAGCGTTTGTCTTTGTGTAGTGTTAGGATATTTGTAATGTACAGACGTGGGTTTACAGACTATATACAAAGTGAATTGTTAACAATAAAGTGAACGGGAAATTATACGTATTAAGGGGATTAATTGATGTCTCTTGTGAATATATTCATTTTGATTTCACGCTTTATATTCCGTTCCACTCATTTCGAATTCATTTGTGTATAACTATTGACGACAAATGGCACTGATTCGCAAAACCTTTGATTGCACACGTTGTCCAAAAAAATATACGACCAAACCTAAATTAAATATTCACTTTAGGACTCATACAGGTGAAAGGCCTTTCAAGTGTACATTTTGTTCAAAGACGTTTGCTAACCCATGGCTGAGTGAATTCCATATGAGGATTCACACGGGAGAAAAACCATATAAATGCCATGAGTGTGGGAAGGCATTTTCTGTCAGTAGCAATCTAAGCAGACACAAAAAAGTTCACACGCGGGATAAACCTTTCAAGTGCGAATTGTGCTCAAACACATTTGCTGAAGAGTGGTCACGTAAAGTCCACATGAGGACTCACACCGGAACGAAACCGTTTAAATGTCAAGAATGTGGGAAGGCATTTTCTACTAGCAGCAATCTTAGCAACCACAACAAAATTCATACGGGGGACAAACCTTTCAAGTGCAGATTTTGTTCCAAAACTTTTGGCAACCTAGAGATGAGAACAGTCCACATGAGGACGCATACCGGCGAAAAACCGTTTAAATGTCAAGAATGTGGGAGGGAATTTTCTAGCCACAACAATCTCAGAAGGCACAAACAAATTCACACTGGTGAAAAACCATTTTTATGCCAAATTTGCAAAACCAGGTTTTCGCAATCCATACACCTCGAGGATCATATGAGAACCCACACTGGAGAAAAGCCATTCAAATGCAAAGTTTGTGATAAGTCCTTTGCGTTTAGTTCTTCTCTCCGTTGCCACCAGAAGACGCATAACGACACTACGGCCACGCAATTCCAATGCACTCTATGTAAAAAAATACTGAAATCCAAGACAAGCTTAATGTCTCACATTAGATCCCACACTGGCGAAAAGCCATACAAATGCAATATTTGTTTAAAAACCTTTATTCACCCATTGGATTTAAAATCCCATTTCAGACGACACACCGGAGAAAAACCCTACAATTGTAATCATTGCTCGCAACGTTTTGCACATCGAACCGGTTTACTTATCCATACAAGGATCCACACGAATGAAAAACCTTTCAAATGTACATTATGTCAAGCTGCGTTTTCATTAAGTAGTAATTTGAATAGACACACTCGAATTCACACAAACGAGAAGCCTTACAAATGTGACATTTGTGGTAAAGAGTTTTCACAATCTGGTAATTTAAGGCAACATTTTAAAATCCACCAAGGCAGGGGAAGTAGTGCAGTCGAAATGATGTCATACTGCAAACAATGCCAGTTCTCTAGCAATTCTCTGCAACATCTTTGCCGGCATTATTCGTTTCTCCATGGTTTACCAGTTATTTCATTGAAAAAATTGAAGATATGGACGAAG
Organism: Lipothrix lubbocki; assembly: GCA_034696945.1. Lineage (NCBI taxonomy): Eukaryota > Metazoa > Arthropoda > Collembola > Symphypleona > Sminthuridae > Lipothrix > Lipothrix lubbocki. The sequence goes on from JAQGAK010004479.1 coordinate 8,677, forward strand.
TAAATCTCGGCGAAAATTGATGTCCTTCCATGAAAAACGCGAAAAAGATTACGTAGGCCCGAATTTACACTGAAAGTGTGATGACTCGATGAAAAAATTAAAATGACAAGAAGTCTGATCTTCTCGGAGAAATATTTCAACCGCTGACATTTTGGTGTATAAAACAATATAAGATCCGAATTTAAAATGTGTTTAAAAATATTTACAAACCGTACTTTCCTTAAACGTATAATATGAATTACATTTCTCACGGAGCTTTCAAAAGCTGCGTGATCCAGAATCTCCGTGTATAATTCTCAAATATGGTGGAGACACAAGTATTACTGGATTGTTTTTAAAATTTCTAATTTGTATAATGAAAACCAATCGATTACATCTACCATGTTTAATAATTGGAATACGTGGATATGTATAATAATATCAATCGATTACATTTGAGACTAAATTCAGGCGTACAATTATCAATGCTAATAATTACATTGTAGTTTTTAATTTGGAAATACTGCAGGATATAAAATTTATTCCATTTTGTTATTATTGTTTAAAACGTATTAACAAATACGATGTGGATGTATCATTGTTACAATTACGCATTTATTTTTGTTTTAAATAATGCCCGTATTTCTTTTATACCTGGTTGATCATTGTCTGTTTAATGTATTTGATTTTTTCTGTAATTGTAATACGTACATATGTAAGGACATATTTCATATCGATTGAAACTAAATAATTATAATTATATATATAATTGTAAATTAATTAATTAAATAACCTGTAATGCTTTCTTACTCTGCACAACATCGACTTATTACCAAGATCAAGAATAAAATACATTTACAGTGGAGACTCGCTTTAACAGTCCTCTTAAGGGCACCATTTTTATAACCGCCGCCTTTTTGCTTCACACAATTGAATTTACATGTGATTTTGACTCGTATAAGAGCAGTTCTTTATAACAGTCTAATTTTGCTGCCTAGTAGGTTGCCGTTATTAAAAGTTTTCAATGTATATTTCAACTTGTATATACATATACGGAAGCTTGATACTCGATTTACTTACGAAGTCGTAGGCAGAGTTGGCAAGGTGGCATAAAGTGGCATGACATAAATGACAAAAATGTGGCATAAATTGACATGGCAAAAATCATTTATGCCATTAGTGGCATGAATTCAAAAAATATGTAGAATAATGTCCAATAATTTTAACAAAATGTACTACAGTTATACAAAGTTTCAGACGGTAGAATAATTGAGCATGTTTAAAGAAAAAAGCTGCTGCTATCTCATTGCAAAGTGAGTAAGAACGCTCTGAAAGTGTATTATAATTACTTATATTTATAGTTTTATATAAAAACATTTGTTTATTAATTAGGAATTCAATCAATATCGTCGGTAATATCGTCCGTACACCGATTAGGAATCTTTATTTTATACTTTTATTGGTATATGTAGTAAAATTTGTAAATAATTAAAATTATAGTAGGTAAATCAATGAAAGTATTGACACTGGAATACTGGTTATGACACATACATATCTGTTATGCCATTTGTGCCATTTATGTCAATTTATGAAATTTTATGTCAATAATGACAGCTGGCATGACAAAAGTACGATTTTGGTGGCATAAACCAACCCTGGTCGTAGGGTTTGTTAGAATTTGGTCTAAGAATACTTTCTAATGGGGCAAGAAAGCTTTCCAATACTACGGATTTTAATACTACACATAAATACGTAAATTATTCGAAGCAAGTTTTAAGTGTTTAATATTTTCCCCAAAATACCCAGTCTATTTATCAGGTTCAATCGAAGAATGGCCTGAAAATCTTAATGCTCATATTATTTTGTATCATCTCCACAAAAATAACGATTTCTTGAATTTAAATTATTTTTCTGCCGAGAACTTAACAAAACAAATATTTTAACTACAAAATGTTCCGAAACTTTATATTAAAAAATGAACGTATACAAATAAACCAAATCTCTAAGCCATTTTCTATAAAATTGCAACTTTAACTAACACGGAATATTTCCTGAATTTATTTACGTTGTCCTATAATATTTTTATAAGCGACATTCCTCAAGGAAAATGCCTCTGGAAGTTTTCAACAGTAGTCCATGCTTGCACACATTTTAAGCTCCTAATTTGGACTTCATAATTTATTTAACTGTTTATCAGTTATTAAATTTGCGAAATGAAAAAAACATTTTTGCCAAATATGATGCTGAGAAACTACGAAAAATTCCCAACACTAGTCATAAGTTTTAAAAGTTGCATACGTTTGAGCGCAAGCGCAAGCACTAACTCCTAACTGCTTAAACGGAAACGTTTTGCAAAACCTTTAACTTCATGGGTTGATCCAAAGTTTATTCCAATTATTATTTATATTCCAAATTCACACTTTCTACTAAACAATGATAATTTCCGTGGAACCAAATTGTTAGAAGGGCAAGTTTTTACAAATACATCAACGTATGGGTGCATATGAAAGTATCACAATAATCCCAATATAACTATCGCTGCTCGTATATTTAGAATTGGTTCCAATAATATTTTCTGATATAGCAAATAAGCTTTTATATTTCTATGCTGACACAATGTATACAGTTATTTATAACCATACGTTCTACAAGTCCAAATGTCGAAGTATATATAAATTAACCTTTCTGGAATTTCTACGCGGGTTCAATATTTTGTTCTGGTCGGCCGTTTATTTAAGAATTTAACGTTCGACTGCAACCTTTTAAAACAATTGTATTAGAAAGGCAAGCATCAAACTCTTAGTGGGACAACAAAACGGGTTTGCCTGTTTGTACTGTTAAAGTGCTCGGCCTGTACGCGACGTGGGTTTAAAGACTACACAGCCAAAATTCTAAACTGTAACTAACAGGTATTTTACAATTTCCTGAACGGAAAATTATACATAATCAATTAATCAATTTTATTTATTTCTCTTGTAAATATATTGAGGTTCCACGCTTAACATTCTGTTCCACTTAATTCCAATTTGTTTGTATTCGTAATAATCGTTTACTAAATGGAATTAATTCGCAAAACGTTTCACTGCACACTCTGCCCAGAAAAGTATACTACCGAGAATGGACTAAATGTTCATGTTAGAACTCATACAGGCAAAATGCCTTTCAAGTGCAAGTTTTGCTCAAAAACGTTTGCTCGTTTGCAGCAGTGGAGATACCATATTCGAACCCATACAGGAGAAAAACCATTCAAGTGTCAGGAATGTGGAAAGGCATTTTCTCAAAGTAGCAATTTTATCAGACACAAAAAAATGCACACCGGGGAGAAGCCATTTAATTGTCAAGAATGTGGGAAGGGATTTACTCAAAAGATCCACCTTAGCGGTCACAAACGAGTTCATACGGATGAAAAACCATTCGTATGCCGATTTTGCAAAACCGGATATTCGTCTTCTAGCACCCTCGAAAACCACATAAGAACTC
>JAQGAK010004480.1:0-12134 GCA_034696945.1 Lipothrix lubbocki
TCCTTAGGTTATTATAATTTAATAAACTAACGAATAGATTTTCTGATGCAATCGAACCGGATTTTTTCTTGATAAGGTAAGTATACACCTAATGTATTGTATAACTTGATTTTGGAAACAATTAAACTACTGTTACCATCGCCGTTACGGCGATGGCTTTTTCTCTAGTTTATATATTATAATATTAAACTGTGCTTGTTCTTCCAATCCAAGCAAGCTTCCACCATAATAACGGCAACTGGAGAGGATGCATATTATCATCCCATGCATTCATTCGCCACATCCGCCACCAACCACCAAACTGAACTTGAAAAATGTTTTCCTTTTTTTGAAAAACTGTAGATGCTATCCATTTTCTTTTTTACAAAAGTTTCAATTGTCGTGAATCGTGAACTCAACTTTTATTGACATAAAATTCTTTTCTCTCAGAAGTTGTAATTTGTAAATTAGAATGTTTTGAAGAAAAGGAAAACAAACTAATCTCAAGACGAATTTGTATCATTCCAACCATGACAAATACATATAATTCTCGTAACACCTTTACAATGTACTAAACCAGATTGAGATGACAGCGAATGATTACGTGTATCTACATATAATAGTAAACGTGCTGGAGCATTTTTTTCTTAATTCACAGGTTTTCCTTAATTCAATCTACCACTGTTGACTGTTAGTGAGATTCATATTGTGCACATTTTATATTTAAAGAAATATTCCTTTTGAAGTAATAAATTATTCATCAATAATAGATGCGTCGATTTTTGCTCCTCTACTGGTTCCCTGTCTAAACTTTCCCACAGTATTTATCTATGAGCACTTCCTCTTTACTACGTATCTTCTATAAGTACTGCATTTGAATGATTTACATTGCTTTGCTCCCAATCTGTGTACTAGTTAAGAGCAATGTTTTGAAAATTAATAAAAATGATCTAATCTTGCAGATTGATAAATAAAAGCATAACTTTATGTTGAATATTTTGAAAAATATTTTATTAACAGGTTCATGACGATGTTCATTCATGACCCGTAGATAAGCCTATTGCTCAAATATTCGACAAGGTAATAACGGACAACAGTTACCCCACTGTCCCATTATACAGCAAGTGTCTCGTGTTGCATCACCATACGTCCTACCCGCACCATGCATTCTGAAACCCGGCACGTGCCCTTGGTATCCTGGCACAATCGGACATCCAGGTACAAACACTCTGAAAAGTTTGAATTCGTTCATTATAAACTGATTTAGAATTTTTTTTATAGGAGATAATGTTTTGTGAGTTAATAAAATAAGTACTACGTTAGTTATATGTACTAAACCCAGATCTGGCGTAAACGAGATGCTCACCTTTTATACCATGGCCAAGGACAGGGATGACTGATATCTGGCATTCTCGGTGTTCCGCAGCACGGATCTGGCGGGTACGAGTGAATGACTGCAGAAGGGCACATATATTGTGGTGGGGCGGGTGGTAATGATGGCATAGATTGCATTCCTGGCATCGGTGGCATTGGATTGTTACATCCTACAGAACATCCTCCACCACCTTGATTATTATTAGTGTAACTACCATCTCCACAGCCATAGCTCCCACTACCTCCATCATCACAACCACAGCAACTCGAACAGAGGTTACAGTTTGTGCATAGAAATCTAGTGCTTTGATTGCAGCCACCACATCCATTTTGGTAGCTCATAATGTTGTGAAAAACAAGCAGTGGAAAAAATAATACTATAATTAAAAGTAGACGACACTACAAGTAGATAACGATGTAAATGCTCTTCAGATTGATTTCGTTAAATATTCTGTAAATAAAACCAAATAGTTATCATTATTAATAAGGTTTATATTTAGAGATGCTGTTTAATAATTACTTTTAATTCTTTTTTCAAATATCTTCCTTACCGTTACTTCAACCTCAAATAGCAGAACATAACAGGAACAACGCGTAACTTAACTTAACGTACTTAAAAACTAGTCCAACTTACTACTACTACTACCTAATTGCCAATGTGTTGTGGAAAGAGATTTATTTGAGATAATCGGTCCTAATTTTACCCCTGTATATCGTATTATTTTTCTCGCCAAATTTAGTTTTCGGGCAAAAGGCCTGAGGTTGAAAACTACATGTGATTTAAGGTCGTAATGAAAAGGCAAGGGGACTTCGCACGTACGCCTTTCCCCACAGGAATTTTGAAAACTAAAAGTTAATAAATAATACTGGTAAATTTAGGATGTGCTAATTTAGGTGATCAGTTGTGTTGTGCATTAGATTGTCAATATTGTTTTTTAGTTTAGAACAATATTATTTAAAATCAAAAGACTTAGTGTGAAGTTGTAAAAAAATTAAAACTTAAACATGTCGATTTCATACACTAAAGAGCATTATTACCATAACAGCAATATGTATAATTTTCAATCTTTAAAATTAATTATCCCAATTCAAAACATTTACACTAATTAGCACAAGGGACTATTTACTTTACAACTTTGAAGGTGCTTTTACTTACAGTAAAACTGCCAGGTCGGATAAGTAAGAAATAACATTTAATTTAACAAAATGAGCATTATTAAATGCCGACAACACAATAAACTTCGCGATACAAAACACTGCTGTTCGTATTACTCTAGATTTTCATTTTGGCTTCATAGCCACATTTTTAATTACGAATGATATTGCCGTTTTATAAAATTAAATTAGTTATTATATACTTACGCTACATCTACATAATATCTTCGAGTCACTCTTGCTCCAACAGAAGTTCATGTTTGTTTTTCTACGTGAATATTTCTCTAATTCCGTTACATAGACAAATATGTATGCATAATATTTATTAATTTATTATGTCAACACAAAATATATTATTATAATATATTAAATATTTTATAATTAATTCTTACTATCTATAAATCCAACATTATATATGCTCCTTCGAACCAGGTGCATTTATAATTATAATATTTTAGTTTACTTTCATGGTTTTTTAATAGTGATCAAATTGGTCATGTGGCCAGCATTATGCTGTGCATGGTAAAGGTTACGAATGTGCTGACAAATGACCTTTAACTCCGTTTCATCCAAAATATGTGAAAACTGTTAATATATATTAACAACCCGATTCTTTTCTGTGGCATTTGTCCATGAACAGGTAATACAAACAGGATTGCCTAATTAAATTATTATTACACGTGTTGCTGTAAGCTACCACATTAAAAGAGAAGCTTTTAAACTCCACTGGTAAACTGCACCAAGAGTGACGGGGATTTTTCTCGAACCGTCCGACCTATCAAAAACACAAAACGATTAAGATTACATAAATTAAATACTTACTTACATGAGTGCTGGAAAACATTTGAATTTTCAGCAATAAAAAGTTAACAAGGGCATTATAGATATTATGGTCATAGTATAGTCAAACAGAAATAAATTACTCGACGTAATCTTGTTTGTGGTAACGGAAATCATGGGTTTTGCTGGCCGATTACTGCCATCAGATGCCGACGTAGATGCAGTAGAAGTCGCAGGTGACGACAGACTTGCTTGGTATACGCAATCTTCGTTTCCGCCAGGTTCCAGAATAAGAATATCTGATTCGCATTGTTCCGGTTCAATCTTAACCATCTTCTTGTACATCCCATTTGTTGCAGGTGCAGGAGTAATGAGAGATCGCTGAACAAGATCTGGTGCGTCATAAGTTGGACTCAATACAGAGTCTCGACCATTTTCAGCCCCCGAATTAATACCATTGTGTTGTCGTTTGCGGGCAGTTTTGGATTGGCAAATGAACGACACCTAAATACGAGTTAGTTTTCATCATTTGAAACCAAATATAAGTTCTAAATTAAATTAATGATTTATATAATTACTAGATTACTATAATTATTAATATTTGTTGAACTCAAGAAATAGTTAATTACCGGCCCATTACCAAATTTCGACCTTTTCTCCCCTCGCTTGTAGATACTCGGAAAATGTTTTAGAAAATTGCATAAATCCTCCTCAATGCGTTTTGGAACACTAATGGTGCATTCTTGAAGTCCCGGAAAATAACTCTGAGCAAGCTTAAGCACCATAACCACTTTGGCATCCATGTTTTTTTGACTACTTTCAGATAATTTATCATATTGGATTTGATCATAAGTGATCTCCAAATAAGTAACTGTAGCATTTGATCTGAAAGACTGCAAATGCGGGTCCTCTTCTTCCTTTCGAAAAAACGTTTGCTTCCCTAACCGCAACTCCTTCAGTCTTGTTAAGTAAGGCAACTGTCGGAAGCTGTTAAATACAATTTTATATAATCATGACTACAGGAAAGGACTGTATGAAATCTTTGGTAAAATAGGGACTTAAGTCTATGTCTGAAATTTAACGGTTGATATTGCAATATTAATAATTTATGCATTGTGTCATTGTGTCGCAAGGCAAAAACCTCGCTGTACTAGTGAAGTAAAGTTTATAATAATATTAGTAAAAATAATATACTATATATAGAACAATGGTATCCATTTCGGTCATACTGCAGAAAATAAATTTGCAAAAAATAATTAATAGGTAATATTCTTTACAGCCATGTGATGGAAAGTAAGCAGCCAACTTCTAAGCGACTGATGCTTGCATACTCGTTGAAGAAACCAGGAGTAATGCGTCTGTAGTTGATGTTTAAAATCCGAAGAGACGTTATTACACCACCGGTTAACTTCTCCAAAACAATGGTATCAGTGGAATCCGTGTTGAGTGTCAATTTGTGAACACTGTGCTGGACTTGGTTGAACTGAATCCCTACTTCCTTCTCGTTCTTGTGATGGATGTACCGAAACCTCGTCTCTTTTGTTTTCTGAAATACAAGTTTCAGGAGATTAACAGAGCGCATAGCACAATTTAAAGAGTTGAATTTTACATGGGTAATCACAAATCACAATGGTAATCATGGTACATGGGTACAGTATAGTAGTACATGGGTAAACACAAATCACAAATCACAAGTTGAATAAATATGAATAAAATAAAGCCTTTAAAAACTGAAGGCTTTAAAAAAAATTAAAAAATAATACAAAATGTTGCATTCATTCTGATCCGTCCGTATGATTCTCAATCCTCTACCTCTTCTTGTCCCGCCATAGCTTTGAACTCGATATTGTAAATTAAACAGCCACCAGGTCCAAGGCCAAGGCCCTCCCCAATCAATTTTGAAACCTACAATAAAACAATAGAAATCCTATTAGTTCCCATTGATGATAAGACAACTATGCATTCTTTGGGGAAATGGTAATGTAAATCAATCAGACAAAGGTGTTCACTTACACCAATCTATAAAGTTAACAACCAAAGTCAGATGGATATCCTCTTCGCAAATGTCAAATCTCAACAAATCTGAAGAAATTCTTATCGACAATCATTAGTGCGTAATCGAGAGTTCAATCAAGAGGATAACGGGCACACAGGAACTGGACTGACAATGATTCGACAATGAAAGGAAGGACTGTCGTCGACGATATATTTTAAAATCGAAAATTAACTATTGGAGACACAATCAGATTATCTTAATAACTACTATAATTTATTTGTTATATCTTACCGTGATTTGTAAGCCTTAATTAATTATTACAAAATATTATTGATTCAGCCAGTGTCAGTAACGCCAACGCGTATTAACTATTATGACAAGACTAAAGAAAAGACTATGATAACCAAAATTAACCATCCGTTACGCCAAAAGAGCCAAGATTCAATAAATGGGTAACGATGTGTTAATTTATTATTTAGTAACAACAACAGTAATTACAAACAATTAAAATAATTTATGTAATTTTGTGCTAGCCGGCTGAGTTTGCTGGTTTTGTGGGGCATGTGTCAGAATGTACGACACGCAACTCACAGATCACGGTCACAGGGGTACAGAGAATGCCACAATTGTCACAGAATATAGAATAACGGTCGAGTCGTCGAGTCCTCCAAGGAGGAGCAGAAGCTAAAAATTCATAATTTTCAATTTTCAAGTAAAACTATAGCCAAATAAAAACAGCCTCTACTATTAATAAAGCATAAGAACGCTCATCTGCTCATCTATTATTAAGATTTTTACACACTGCACAGCACAAGCACAAATTGCTGCACAATGCACATTCAGTGCAAATGCAAAGTTTGCATGCACTGCAAACTGCATACAACAACAACAAATATAATATGTATGATTAATATGAATAGTTCTGCTGCAAAAACTTTCGAAATGTCAAAGGCGATTCGCACTGTTTCTGCGTTTGTGCAAGGTTCCAATATTTACGCATGCGTTTATCCTTACTTTAGCAATAAATAAATTTAAAAAACACTAATAAATAAATAGGTAAAAATGCATTGCATGATATACTCCATTACAATTTGTTAATATTTATTAACAATATATTAATAATTATTGCTGCAAAATTAAAAAATCATTGCATTAATAATTAATAATGAGTGAATGCCTTAATATAATAGCCACAATAGGTATTATTTATTATGCGCATCGTAAAATAATAAGAAAGATGCAATAAGCACGAGAACGCAGGAGTTTATCCAACGCGCGTAGTCCGGAAGGAACCGGAAAGAGTCCGAAGGAAATGAATGAATACGGAGAATTCAGTATGGTTAAAGGAAATCATTTTTATGATTTATGACCAACTTGGGATTCAGCCCATTTCCTCTGCTTGCCTTTCCCTGTGTAAAAGGATAATCAGAGATGAGTCATGAGTAATAATAATTATCAGATAATAATAATAATTATTAGAGTTTGGTTTAATAATGAATACTTAAGTAATTAAATTTGATAATGAATAATCATTAAAGCTAATATTTAATTAATATTTACTAATTATGTAACTCACTGCTGGCGGTGTGAGCGAGGCGAATCGCTTCTGTGTGCAAGAGGAACTTCTGGGCGAGCGATGCCCGTCGGGCTTCGATGCTTTCGGGGGTGGGTGCCAAGTCTTTACGGCTTCTTATTTCGTCCCTGATGACTCTTTCAACCTTCCGCCGTTGCTTGTCATTTATACGGTCATACTGTGACAAGATCTGATCCGCTACCTCCTGCCTCCTGGCCATTTTTTCCTGATACTGCTGAGACAAGTTATGTCTTTTGCCTCCGACAATGAGCGTGGATAAAAATCTGATCTTCGCCTTGTAAATATTGTTTTTGTCGAGAACGAGGCTGAAATCCGTTCCACCGGTATTTCCCCGGGTCGACATATCATAAATAGCCCGAAGTAAAAATTTCCTGTCCTGTCTCTCCAGATGAAGTAGACCATTGTACACATCTAATGTGATTTGGTAGGAGTCTCCCCAGTGTTTGACAATGTACACAGCACCACTATACGAGGTTATAAAATGTTACACATTAACAAATGTGGTCACTTACACCCTATGGACATTTTAGGAGGACCAAGGAAATAGCTGAAAATACATACAAAATAATGACTACCAGGAGAAAGCCTACAGGTGGGGTCAAAATAAATTCCCAAACATAATGCGATACTTCATCCGCATTAATGATCGTCATAATAGCATCTCTGTAGGTAGGGTTGGTCTTGTTTGACTTGACAACTGCATGTATGAGAGCGCCACAATTGCGGGAAGGTTTGCCTCTAAAATATAAAAACTTTTATTGCATCATTAATTGACTAATAATTAATTTCATTAATTATTTTTTATTAATCAATAAAGTAGTAGGAGTTCATACGTTGCAAAGAAGTGTATGCCGCAAAATGTTGTCAAAACGAAGAAAATATAGTAAGAGATGAAATACGGCATGTCATAATCTCTTTTTAATGCATGTATACGGGGCGGCCGGAATGCACACATCAGGATGGTCTGATGAATCAAAAGTTAATAATATCAAATTAATTAAGAATTCGTCATGATTTACAGTCGTTGCATTCGAAAGTGTACAGTACTACATTTGATAAATTACTCACCCTTTTGAGCAGGAATTTAGCATAACATACCAGCAAGCAAAGAACTGGAATTATAGGGGCAAACTGAAGTCCCATACCAACTAACGCTTGCATAAACACACTGGATATAAAATATCCATCCATGGTGGGTTCAGGCTGGACATGGTTCTGCCGCCCTTTCCTGTGGTGTAATTAAATATTAAAATTATTCCAACAGACTGTTTAAAACATTTTCATGGTATGTATGTGTGTAGGTATATGTACTTTTCTTTTGTGAAATTAATTTACCATATCACATAATTCAGAAGTAAATCCTTTAAAGCCCAGTACACGGACGAAAATATAAACTCCCACAGTATGATACGATACAAAGTGTGTCCCAGTTCCGTTTCGTAACAGCCTGTTTTTGATATAATTTTCTATCAAATCAAAAAAGTGAGATGTAAAAGAATTATAATCACTTCTCCATTTCATTAGTGCGTACAGATATATAACATATAACATCACACAAACCTGATTGGACCTGAGGAGAAAGCTGAGGAAGAAGATGAAGTAGATCGAGCCGTATATACAACATAATCTGAAATATAAACTTTTGGCGTAAATGTATTTGGATATAGAAGAAAATTAAGCCATTAACTCACATTGAGTGACATGTGGTATTTGCTTAGCAGTAACCAGACACTTGATAATGTAAAACAACAAACCTCAGTAGTGACCAATAATTTCTAGTAATTTTATTCAACCACAGTCCCATGTCCGTCAACGTAATTACCCAAGGTGACACAAACTCAAACATGATGGTGAAGTATAAGCCAAGCAAGAAACCTAGGTTCTGTTACACATGATTAGCGTTATCATCAATCATGACCAAATATTCTCACCGACCATATAGACTAACTAGCCAAAAATAGAAAATCGCTTACATCGTTCTCGGGCTCTAAACTGAAGTGAAGCAAATACCAAAATACAGTGCTAGAAACGCCAGCAATAATCAATACGATGATATTGATCATCCAATGGTAAACCTGAACTCCGTGGGTACCGGAAACGAACTTTTTAGTTAGCCAACTCCAACGCTTGTTCCGACTTTCATCGTAATAACCATGTGTTCCTTGATTTTGAACGTGACTGTTCAGAAACTAAATTAAAAATAAAGACGTATTTTTATCAGTTCCATGCTTTGAAGAGCAAGAAATGATTTTTACGGGCCACATTATACTCACGCCACTCACAGCGAGTTTCTTAGCAATAGCTTCTTGCACTATCCTCGCCAAATGAATGCTATTCATCGAGAATTCCCAACAGCAAAATATTTCATGGAAATAAAACAAGGTTTCCTTGTCACTTTCCTGTGTGAATCGCTTCAGTTTTTTCACCCTGTTAATCACATGAAAATGGAAAGTTCTGTCAATAACATATCTGCGTAGTCCCTAATTTTATGATAATAAATAGTTTAAAAATACCTCAAGAGAATTACGATAGCATTGATGGTTACAACGGAGAACCAAAGTATAATCAAACGGTAAGAGACGTTAAATACGAAGGTAAAGGTTTGTATTGGGTCGGAAGTGTATCCACCATAGTACATACAATTGGAATCAAACCACCCCTACAACAATCACAATACTATTTACATTATAGTGATTTTAAATGCTTCTGCAATTTCTTAAAAACGAAGTACAAACACTCACCGAGCCCGTAATCAAGTTTGTTACTTCAAAATCGCATGAATTAGTAGCTAGGCAGGGACGGGTCGCTGATTTACAGAGATGCTCCACCATCTCCGGTAAAACTACAACTAGTAACCTGGGTTTACGGAAAAAACGATGGACAAACATCATTTACATGTCATATCTTAGTACATCGAACTTGTCAAGTCTCACCCAAAAATCATGTAGCCAATGAGTATATAAAAGAGCTTCCTGGTCCAAAGAAAGCACAAGTAAACTTCGTTACCAAAATGTTCGTACAACGTCCGAATTGAGGATTTCCAAAAGTCAAATACAGGAGAAATATCGCCGATGACACCACCGAACTAAATTAGAGAAAGAAAATAATGCTTAATTGGCGTTTCAGGGCTTGCACGTACAATATGTGATTAATTATAATTGGCTTTTACTATCTATTTAGGTTGTTTTTCTTGGGTCACTTACAACAGATCTGCACGACATAACATAGGTTTTCATATTAACGCGATGGTTAGTTTGGTTCATCTGCTTAAATAATTCTGCCTCGGCATTCAGGTACTTGTACATTTTCTTCTTTTTCTTCAGAGTGGTTGGAAACGAGCGAATATTATCCCTTCAGAAAACTACTGGTAATTAGATAGAACTTTAACAGTATCTCGGACTCCGAATTTAAAATTTATTTTGGGCAAACTTGACTTACAAATGTTGGGAGTAGCTGAAATCTTTCCGAAACTCGGACTGATCTGGTCCACCAGCTTCTTTTAGGTGCGCTGCATTATCGTCGGGGTTATCTTCGGCGTCGTTATCATCAGTAAATGCACATTTCTGTTAGTATAAAATGATAGCAGATTGTTAAAATCATGGCTTAACAAATTGTTCATGCAAAGACAAAAGATTCGAAGAAGAAATACACTCATATAAGCATTAACTAATGTAACTTTCAGCATAAATCAGATTCCCGGCGCGCTTAAACAAGCGATAGTGCGTCCCCTGCAGCAATTTCCCAGGTACTGGACCTTCTCCTATTAGTTAAAGGATACTTAATTATTGTTGAAAACTTAAATTGCCTTGACATGGATGGGATGGACAATTTAATCATAAATAACATAATAGATATTAAATAAAATATATACCCATTTTTGAAGGGAGCGCAGCAGTAGTCCTATCCAACCAGTCATGCATATTGCTGGAGGAGTAAATCTTCTTCCAATCTTTTGTAAGTTTTTCGCCGGTAGCGTTGGCTTCCTCGTATGGCTTGGTCTTCTCATTTTCGTAAGCAATTTGAAGGACGCGGTCCCAGTACTTCTTCCGGATCATCCTTCTGCGACGCCTCAGCTTGACCACATCGGGTGTATTTGAGTCATTGGTGTAAATATTTCCTTTGCTCGTATTTTCTTTTTTCTTCTTCAACCGTTCCACTTTCGATTCAAAAAATTCATCTGACGAGGAATCACTCCCAGAACTGCCACCATCTGCTTCTGCTGCCACCTTGTTTTTACCCATTTTGATTGAGGGTCTCAATATTATTTAATATTAATACTCTACCTCGTATGATTTTAGATCAAAAATCTCATTTTGCTTGTGTTTAGTATGTATAGTTTAATTATTAAACTTGTTAGTGTTAGTGACTTAGTGACAGTGACGTTGGATTGGAGGACGGATTATTGGAGCATGGAATACGAGTCGACGAATCCAGTAGTACTGCAAAAAATGCAAACTGCCATATGAGCCATACTGTTACTTACATCGGTATTTGTGAATTTTAAACAGTGCAATAATTGCGAAGATGCTTTTATGGGAATTCAAAACAGCCAACAAAGTACTAGTAGAACTTGTAACGAAAACAGCCTGCACTGCTTGTTTCTTTGACATGTAAGCATCAGAGCCGTAACTCGCAAACTCCCAATACATTGTGGTCACTGATCACTCGCCCATGCTTGGTCTGTTTCTAGCACTTTATTTTTTAACAGATTATCTTCGTTTATACATGATGCAACTGTAACAACTGGAAGCCCTGGTTGAAACTCTCTATTGAATCTCTCCCTGTGTCCGGACAATTGAGACAAACTACTCACGTTCAACCTGTCAGCTTTACCCTAGATGTATAAACGTCCGCGGAAGACGAATATTTTCCCCACTCCCACAGCGAAAAAAGACTTAGAAAAATTTCCTATGTTCGAGCGTATTAAACCCCAACGATAGCTTCTGCTCCAACGCTAATGATATAACATACGAGCGATAGAGGCTCAAAGTAACCCGATATATGACAAGCATCGGGCAAAATAGCTTAAAAAACAAACCGTCTCTAAATTATTATTTATTGCATTACTTTCATGTATTTATTAAACTTTATTCAATATTAAGTTTTATTCAATTTTATTAGATTTTAATAAATTTTAATAAAATAATTAAATAATTAAATAAAATCAAATATTTAAATAAAATTGAATATTTAAATAAAATTGAATATTTAAATAAAATTGAATAATTAAATAAAACTAAATATTTAAATAAAATT
>JAQGAK010004481.1:0-12131 GCA_034696945.1 Lipothrix lubbocki
TAAATAAGAAAATAAATAAGAAAATAAATAAGAAAATAAATAAGAAAATAAATAAGAAAATAAATAAGAAAATAAATTACTTACCCCCACGATCCGAATGTTTACCAGTTACATTAAAATCCGCTGTAGGTAGCTCAATAAGATCCGTATTATAGTTCAATTGAAGCGGCTCAAATTTCAACAACGCTATGTCATTATATTTTGTAACAGGGTCATAGTTTTCATGCGTGAAGACCTTCTTGACCTTCCGAATTTGCTCGCTCCCTTCCTTCTGGAGAACGTAGTGCTCCCCAGCGACAATTGTGAAACTCCAGTCCGTAGAAGTTTTCTCGTATTTACAGTGCGCAGCAGTGAGGGCGTGTCCGTGGTCAATTAACGCCGCTCCACAAATCTCTGTGTCGTGGTTTTTCCGATTCTTCATTTTTAGCAGCAGTTGAAACGGGAGGGAGTTCTTTTCGACTTGAATTCCACCGACTATTCGTCGATCTTTTAAGTAAACAGAATTTCCATTATAATATTACAAATTAAATAAAAAATGTATCATTTATTTTTACTTAGTTTTTAATTAAATATTTAATTTTTTTTATTTAAAATCCTTTATTTTTACTTGGTTTTTAATTAAATATTTAATTCTTTATTTACAATTAATGTTTGTAAATCAATATTTGTAAATCAATATTTGTAAATCAATATTTGTAAATCAATATTTGTAAATCAATATTTGTAAATCAATGTTTTTAAATTAATTTTAATTAAAAAGCTAATCCTTGTAATTTCTATTTCAGAGAAGAGGAAATCGTGAATCGCTAAGACAAGAATTTCTTGCAAAACTGAAGATTTTGATTTCTTACTGCCAATGTTGTCACCATCACCATCATCATCGTCGTCTTCGTCAGATTTCTTAACTTTTTTAATTTTTTTCTTAACATTAATCCCTCGTCCCATACCCATCGGATTTTTAACTTTTTTCCTGTCATTCTGTTTCTGTGTGAGCCCATCTCCCATGTCGATTCCCTCTGGAGTGATCTTTATAATGCCCGACGACCGAGTATTGCATTCTCCATCCGTGTCATCGGCTTGAAATAACGCCAGAATCACGAATGAGATTAAGGCTCGCACGAGCCACAGATTATGTCTCATCACTCTTGCAATCCGATGAGTCTTGCATGCTCAATCATAAATGAGGAGGCTTCCTGCAGTGAAATAAATCGCGGTAGTGTCTGTGTATTGTACAACCTAAGCTGAGCACTTAATGGCTTAAATGCTGTAGTGTAGTAACAGTAAGAGTGTGTCACACTTTTAATAATTTAATTTTTTTTATTTTGTAAAAGAACAATAATTATTTAAATTAGGTAATACTTAATCCTCGATTTAGTTATGCTACTGTTACTTGTTTTGTTATATATGCATAATTCTAAGCTAATATAATGTACTAATACGGGATTTTTGTATAGTCACGAGAGTTTGTGAGTTGAGTTGAGAGTTGAGCCATGAAGTGTAAAATATATGTCTGTCCTCCTTTAATCGTTTTTCTTGAATCCCTTTCCTTTTCTGCATCTGAAATCTGAATGTACTGCATTTCTTTCTTAAATTAAATTTTATATTAAATCAACTTTTCTTACTTTGTATTTTACAGACTCGTAATTTCCTGCTTGATCAGTCAATAACTATTTAATCAAAATTCTACTTTGGGTATCGTGGGGAATTTTAAGGGCTGAAAACTAATAGAATGTATCCGCTTTTTGAACGTACATAGGAATAAATTGAAGGGATAAATTTTTTATGTATTTTTCAGAACTCGAAGAAACAACTACCAAAGTGATCTCCAACGTTGTCATCAACGTGTCATCAAATAAACAAGATCTCGAGCAGGCAATCTTCTAATTATTATTGGGACATATAGCGTTATGCTATTTTAGCTAAAAAAAAAAGCTCCTGTAGGTAGAAATGGAAAATGTCGTCGTTGAAGAGGCAAATATAACGACTACTAATATAATTGCTAAAATACAAAAATAAGAATGACTACAGTATCCGAATATTATTTTTAAAGTTTGGAATGCAAAAGTGACTATCCCGTTTATTTCCCATTGGAATCGCACTTATGCGGTAGAAACTCCCCGAATATTTCCCCACAGTACTCCAGGCATAAGACTTGGCAGTAGTTTTCCAAAGCAGCGACGGGATTTTGCTCGCCGTGTAAATGCGCTGTACTCATGACAATGTAAACAAATCGGCCATGCTTTTAAACGCATTAGTCAGTTTTGCATTGGAATATTTGTGGAATTCCTTATTATTAGTAGTACCGTAGTAATTATGATCATTGCTTTTTAGCAACTGTGTAGATTGTTTTGTTTGGTTATTCAACGCTGAGACATATTTTGGGCGAACGAATTCGATTAAACGCCTTTATTATGCATGATAAAATTTACTATATTTGAATAATATTTATACACGGGCCACATCGGTACGGACAAGATTAATTTGGTCACATTCATAGCACAATGTATGCTCCAAAAATGGTCAATATATAGATCTGTGAATTTAAAATGAAATAGCCTTTAGGAGCACCGTTAACAGTTTCTTCCTTGGTATCGTCAATTCCGTAATTAATCCAGGAGAGATAATGCGAAACCTCGGTGTACACAGCGGGCCAACCAGCACAAGCGCAGTCAAGTGTTGCGTAAGAAGCGATCCCAACGAGATATTTCTCTCCGCTGTTGTCGATTACCATCGGACCCCCCGAATCCCCCGAGCAGGCACCTCGGCCATTGTCGCCCGCACAAATATGGAAAGAGTAAAGGGTAGCCGCCAAAGCTGTGGCTTGGGCGCAAGTTGTATCCGAATAAATACTAACTGAAGCTTTCTGTAAGATCCTGGGCGATGTTGCTGCTTGATTTTTTACACATTCGCCACCCCGGTCTTGGGATATGCAGCCCCATCCGCTAATCAGTCCCCAACCATCTAAACATGACGATCATTCCTAACGTTTTAATCATTACCGTTCTTTTTTCGAAATTGTTTAACATTTTAACGTATGTAATGTATAAACTTACGCAATTTCGTGTCTTTAGTTGCCAATTTAATCGGACGAACGTATTCGTTAAATGTAAAAGGTTCTGATAACTCCAGCATAGCCATGTCATTCTTGATGTAAGGCTTGTAAGTTTTTAATTGCTGGTCGTACCTCGGGTGTTCTAAGATTCTCGACACTTTTCGAAATTGAACATTTGGATCCTGGACAATGGAATCTACTGTGAAGGCGCGACGGTCGCGCACTCCACCATAAATTTCTACTTGACTTGCGCGAGTGTCGGTAATACAATGAGCAGCTGTTAGAACGTGTGTTACATTCAAAACAACAGCCCCGCATAGAGTGGTAAGTCGTCTGTTTATAAGTAGAAGTTGGTACGGGAGTTCATGCTCTGCAACACTTTGTCCCCCCACTATTTTGGGTTTAGAATCACCTGGAAAATATAATTTATTATTACTTACATGAGGAAAAGTTATAATTTGCTATTCATATTATCCTAATACGTTTACTTTTGTAACATTGCAAGGACTCAACACATTAATAGCATTATCACTTTCTGATCTAGAATACGGTGATGGCAGTTTGCAGAGTTCTTTTGGCGTCACAAATTGTAGAAATAGTAGTAGCAAGCCCTCAATTACAAAAATTATTTTAGTTTTACAGGGATTTGTTTCCATATTGGGGCTGATGAGTTTTGTAGTCGGAATTTCTATTCTTGTAGCAAAAGTTAGAAAAACAATTAAATATTAACGCTATAATAAGATTATAATAAAGTTTGGTTTAGTAAAAATAATGATCAGTAGTAAAATAAATGTGCCACAGACACACTACATGCGCCACAATGAACAACCCACAGTGAAATATTTTAGTTTTTGGTCCCGATACCGACACCGATTCCGTGTTTTTCAATTAAATGAACAATGAACCTCAAAAATATTGATAAAATTAAAGCGCTTGCGCGTTTTGTAACGCGATATTTTCAAAAAAGGTAGATTTTATGAATAAGATTTTATATCGAATATGTGTCGTCTAAGAATAAAATTCATTTAATAATAATTCTTGCCGACCTAATACCAGTTCCCTAAGTATTTGTAATTTATGTAAATTTACTTAAACCTGCTCGCCAAGCAAAATATATACTAATGCGAATTCTGCGAAATGAAGCCCCATTCTTTCTATGAATTTTTAAATTCAGACACATTTTATACAGAATTGAATTTTCGACTGGTTTGAATATTTGTTTTAGATTCTGTAACGATTGTAAGTGACTTAAGGTGAGGACATTTGTTTTAAATTTTAAAATAATTGTTTATGACAATATATGTACGTTTGTTTAACTTAAACTTGTACAAGCACAGGGCGCTGTTATTTATTAGCACAACTATTGGGTCCGAGAATTTAGCATTCCAATTACCTAATTGTTTCGAATTAAGCATGATACAATAGTAATACTGACCAACACATAGATTTTTTGATTAAATATTAAAGAGCCGCCGTCAAAAGAACCGTGAACAACTTCTTCCTTGGTATCGTCAATTCCGTAATTAATCCAGGGGAGATAATGCGAAACCTCGGTGTACACAGTGGGCCAACCATCACAAGCGCAGTCGAGTGTTGCAAAAGAGGCGATCCCAACAAGAGTTTTGTCCCCGTTGTTGTCGATAACCATAGGACCGCCAGAATCTCCTGAGCACGCGCCCCTTCCATCGTCCCCCGCGCAGATTTGGTAAGTATAAATGTCACCCACTAAGCCTATGTGTGCGGCACAATTTTTATCCGAATAAACACTAACGGTAACTTTCTGAAGGAACTTAGGACGAGCTTTGGGGTTTTTACATTCCTTCCGGTCTTGAGACATACAGCCCCAACCGCTAATTAGTACGGAACTAGCTAATAATACAGAAAAATCCGAACGTCTCGTAGACCAACATTTTTGAAGATATTATTGTAATATTAGATTCTTCAGTACAAATTTTTTGACATTCAATGCAACTTATAAACTTACGCAATTTCGTGTCTTTAGTTGCTAATTTAATCGGACGAACGTATTCGTTAAATGTAAAAGGTTCTGATAACTCCAGCATAGCTATGTCATTCTTGAGGTGCGGCCTGCCACCACACCCCGTCAAGCAATCCCGATACCTTGGATGTTCTATAACCTGGGACACTTCTCGAAATTGAACATTTGGATCCTGGACAATGGAATCTTTTGTGTAGCTGTCACTGCCACGGTCGTGCACTCCACCATAAATTTCTAATTGACTTGCGCGTGCGTCGGGAATACAGTGACCAGCTGTTAGAGCGTGCGTTGCATTTAAAACAACAGCCCCGCAAAAATTGCCTAGTCCTTTTCTATTTATAAGTAGGAGTTGGTACGGGAGCTCATGTTTGGCTACACTTTCTCCCCCCACTATCCTTCCTTTAGAGTCACCTGAAAAATATAATTACATAAATGAGGAAAGCTATAATTTGCTATTCATATTGTCCTAATGCGTATACTTTTGTAAAACGGCTCAACAAATAGCATTATCAATCACCTAATCTAGTAAGTTTGCAGAGTTCTCTTGGCATTACAAATTGCACGAACATTAGCAGTAAGCCCTGAAATAGAAAAAGTACTTCAGTTTTACACAGATTTGTTAGCATATTGGAGGGAGCTGATGAGTTTGATTGAGTTTTGCAGTCAAATGTTTTATTTAGTCTTGAATTATTATAGGTTAAAATACATCAGAAATATCAGAATATGATATTTGATAAAGTTATTGCTAGTCAATTATGTAAATTTCAACTGTGTGTTCTGTACACTGTAATCTCCTTAATAAATAAACCACACTCTAAACATATTTGTTTGTTCTCTCGGATTTTATAAGTTCAACTGTTCAGAAAAAGAACTTATCAAATTAATAACGATATTATGAAAACGTTAGTGTAATAATTTCCAAACAGCAATGCTTGGCGTCAAGTTGATTACCAACTTTTTTAAACTTTGTTAACAAAATAATCAGGATTTTTTGTTTTTTATTAATTCAATATTAAACGATTAGAATCCTGTCATTCCTTGCCAAATTCTCACCAGTTCCCTTAGTGTTAAAAATTTTAAGTACCAATATATCACAAAGCGAAATAATTCCTAATTATCTTTTTACTTTTTAATTAGCGATAAACAAATTTATGATTGTTTGTATTTGTTTGTAACTAGTAATAATTACCAGCTCTAACTTTTAGAAACATTAAATTTAAGCTAGGAACTTTTATACGTAGGTAATTACATACTATAAGCTAATGAAGCTACAATTCTCCTCGCCTTGAGGCCAAACCATGGCTTTTTGAAGGATCCTAGGAAACGCGGACTCCATATTTGATTTACATTCCCCTTCCCGCTCGTTAGATATGCAGACCAAACCCGCAACCGAGTCCCTGTGCCCAACCACCAAGTGTTAAAACAAATTTTATACAACGAAAGCCTTTACCACGCTCACTTTTAAATAACGTTTTTAAAAATGTCAGCTTACGGGATATTGCATTTTGAGGCGCTAATTAAATCGAATCAACATATTCAGTTAAATTAAATGGTTCGGATATCTCCAGCAAAGTTATGTCGTTCTTAAAGAAAGCCTCTAACGGTTGCCGCCACTAACGTTTAAATGGTTTACACACCTCTCGGGTGTTCTATGACCTTCAAAACTGATCGAGACTGGACGTTTGGATCATCGCCAGCATCATCGAGGTTGCGGCGATCGCGGACCCCACCATAAACATGTCATTTACTTGCGGCGTGACCGTGAGTTCATTGAGCGGGCGTTAACGAGTATTTAAAACGACGGCACCACAAATTGCATTGTGCAGGTAATTACTTAAGCTTACTGTACCAGTTAGAACTGTCAAATTTACCGATGTCAATATTATAACTTGGATCGTGACAAAATCATCAAAACTTCAAAATGTTCTGCTCTGCACTTTGTTGTACACGAATGACAATACAATCCTCACCTATATTCGCCGTCAATCTCTGTAAGATTTAAAATTATCGCGCCATACATCATGCAACATAACAACCAATCAGTGTTTTCCCGTGCAGAGCACGGGCTTAAATCTATTATAATGACTTTGTGGAATTATTTTAATCTAAATTGTATTTTACAATGATTTCCTACATCATTGTCTTCAGATTAATATCAATTTCCACAGCATATATGATTTGTTTAAATACATTTACTGATTCGGATTTCTGTGAAAATATTTCTCTTCGCCACACTTTCCAATAAATTAATTATACCGTCTAGTCTAAGGAAGAAGTTGTATGCTTATTGTATTTATATTGAATGGTTGCATTCAAAAATGTGGATCAAAAATTCATTTTTATTTTCTATAATATTATTGCGTGTAAAGTATTACGCAAACTCCAAGAATAACTAAAATATTATTTAGTGAATTATTTATTGTAACGTAATTTTGGGCTTGTGGTTCGTTTTCCATTAGCTTGCGATCGTTTCGGGTCTTATTTTTAGGAGTATCTTCTTGGACTGGGGCTTCGACTTCGACTTCGATTACGTTCTCAGCGCTGTTATCAATCCCGAAGTCAATCCA
Organism: Lipothrix lubbocki; assembly: GCA_034696945.1. Taxonomy (NCBI): domain Eukaryota; kingdom Metazoa; phylum Arthropoda; class Collembola; order Symphypleona; family Sminthuridae; genus Lipothrix; species Lipothrix lubbocki. Next base: position 7,619 of record JAQGAK010004481.1, read on the forward strand.
CGACCGGAAATTTGGAACTCTGGTGTACACAGCTGGCCAGCCTTCACAAGCGCAGTCCAGAGTCGCAAATGAGGCAATTCCGAGAAGAAGCCCTTCACCTGTAGAATCCTTGATGACCAAGGGCCCGCCAGAATCGCCGTTGCAAGGACCTTTACCGTTATCTCCGACGCAGATCCATCCTGGGAAATATTCGTCCAAGGAGTTCATTACCTTGGCGCAATTATCATTCGAGTATATGCTCACAAATGTTTTTTGAAGGGTCGACGGGTACAATTTTGGGTCAGTTTGGCAATTATCACGGGCCTGTGTTGTACAGCCAAAGCCGCAAATTAATCCGGAAGCCGCTATCAAGGGAACAAATACATTTAGTGATTTATAATAGTAAATAATAAATTAAAAATAATTCGTTAAAGCATTAAATTGGTAATTTTCTTTTAAATATATTTTTTAAAATCTTAAAGCCACTCACGCAATTTTGTACCATTCGGCGCCAATTTAACCGGCCCAACTTGTTTATTAAATACGAAAGGCTTGGACATTTCTAAAATTGCTAAATCATATCTGGCGTAAGTCTCTAGGCTGGAATTAAACATAGGATGCGCTATGGTCTTGACGGCTTTTCGACGCTGAACATTCGGATCTTTGTCGGCGTCCACATAATTAAATCGCTCGCGTACCCCCGCAAAAATCGTAATTTCCTTAGCCCCCTTAACACAACTGACTGCTGTGAGGGCATGTGTGACATTTAAAACTACGGCCCCACACAAGGATTGGCCTTGGGGCAGCCAATCTGCCACCAACAGCAAATTATAAGGAAATTCCTGGTCACCCACGATGATGCCCCCAACAATTCTGGTCATGATTTCCTCTGTTGAAACAGAAATTCATTTGATTGTAAATTAAGTTAACCATTTCAAAACAATGAATTTAATTAACCATATCCAAACAATTAATTTAATTAACCATATCCAAACAATTAATTTAACCATATCCAAACAATTAATTTAACCATATCCAAACAATTAATTTAAACATTTCAAAACAATGAATTTTTCTAATAATTATTAATAACTGATGCATTATTTATTTTAAAGTACAATCTAGAACTGAGTTTACCGTCATCTTGAACGTCCTGGTCTAATTCTTTACAAGGTTCTGGTCCTACTGTTGAATCATCAGCAGCAGAAGTGAATTGAAATATCACAACAGTATTTATTACGAGTACAAGAATTTTAGTTAGAATTGGATAACGTTTTAATTGCATTTTTGATGGAATTTAAATTATTCAAAACGCAATAATCACCAACACCAACCAATACAATGTAATTAACTTGAATAATATTTAATTCAATTTGTCTACCACATTACTTTCGCGTTCGCATTCGCACTTCGCAAGATTTTATAATTTTTTTAAAAATTGGCTCCAAAAACTTACTAAATCAAGCACTCTTGCACTGCACTGGCATGAAACGAGAGGAGAAGCAACTTTACAGAAATAGCTTATTTTTATATTTTTGCTGATTTTGTTGGATTCAATCAAGTTTTCAGTTGACCAGTATCTCAAAATGTAATAGTAGCTTATCTGCGCACGAGCACCGTGGTAATTGTTTGAAAACAAATGATTTTAATTAATTTATTAATTATTGTTTTTACTCCTCGAGCATTTTTACAACAAGGGACACCCCAAAAGAAATAATTAAGAAGGAAAATGGCGGAACTAATGACGAACATCCATTTCTACGCCGATTAACATCAAAGGCACTGATAGCATTTGTACTGTAATTATTATTTTTATCCTTCCCTGCTCGCCATTTCTCAGGAGTTCCATCAACTTTCGACTCCATTTTCCCCTCTAAATTCACCCGGATCCATGGAAGAAAGTGAGAAACTTCGGTGTAGACGCTCGGGTAGCCTGCGCAGCCGCAGCCAGCGGTCACAAATGACGCAATGCCCACTAGAATCCGAGTTTTGTTCACGCTCACCACCAGAGGCCCTCCGGAGTCACCCCGACAAGCCCCTTTGAGGGCATCCCCGACACAAATATTAAAGTCGTAGACACGGAGGCCCACGGATCTTGCCCGGGATTTGCAATCTTCGTCGTCCCAAACTGTGACGAGAGCTTTTTTCAATATTCGGGATAAATCCGCCCCTGAACAGGCTTTGATGTCTTGGAGGGTGCAGCCCCAGCCGCTGATCAGGCCTGCTCTATCTATAGTAATTTAAAACAAGATTTTTAATTTATAAAATTATTACAAAAAAATATTATTGTATTTAAATTTATTGAACCGTAAATTTTTAAAAATTTAAAGAATTTAAAAACTGTGAAGAATTTTTAAAAATGTGAAGGATTTTTTTAAATAATTCACAAAATTACCAATTGGCGTGCTCAAATTTGCTACAGGAATAGCTCGGACGAATTCATTCAGAACAAATGGCGGGTTCACTCGTAAAATAGCTAAATCGTACTTAATAGCGTTGAGCCCGTTGGTATAATTCTCGTGAACTACATTGCTCACAATACTTCGAGATTGAATCTCCGCGCCATTTAATTCCTGAAGGTGGTGCACTCCACCATAAACTTTAAGTTCGTTTTCGCTGTAGCCAACCGTGCAATGAGCCGCTGTGAGGACGTAATTTTCATTGAGTAAAACTGCACCACAGGACTGTCCTTTGTCGGCGGATTTGGCCCTTAAAAATATCTGGAACGGAAGCTCATGCGGCGTCACGTCTGTACCACCAACTAGTCTCCCGGTAATAACTGATGAGTCTGTAACCAAAAAGAAATTAATTAAAAAATTTTAAAAATTGCTTACAAAAACTAATTAAAATTTTTAAAAAATTGTTTAAAAAAAATTAATTAAATTTAAAAAAATCGTTTAAAAAAATTTAATAAAATTTAAAAAAATTGTTTAAAAAAAATAATTTAATTAATTAAAATTTAAAAATTATTTAAAAAAAATTAATTAAAAAATTAATTTAAAAAATTAATTTAAATTTGAAATTTTTTTTTAATGTGTTTAAAAAATAAATTAAAAAAAATATATTAAAATGGAAAAGAATTAAGCGACATTGAAATTCTGAAATCATTTTCTGAAATCATTATTTGACTTAGGTTAGGGCTTCACTTTTCATATTTTGTTTTAAAATTCAAAATTTACCATTAAAATTCAATCCTACCCCTCGACCGAATTTAACTTTGCATGGGTCTGGGACGGTAAGAGTGATGACGAGCTCCAGGTGAATAAATGTTATTATTAGTAGAACCGATCCGGCAACGTGTGACTGCAGCAGCAGCATGATTTTTTAGGAGATAAATCACATTATAATTAATAATGAGTTAATATTTAAATTTAAATATTCATATTTTATAAATTAGAAAATTATGAAGTCTGGATTATGGATAATAATAAATCCATAATATTTCGCCAATTTAAATGATTTCAAAATAATCTACTAAAATTAATTATCTTAATCGAATCGTTTGATCAATTGAGTTTTGAGTTATCAAGTGGAAATTTTTTAAATGGAGAAAAGAAATAAAAAAAACTAAGTGGTCGATTTTAAAACAAAAGTAATTGAAATTTAAAGCAATGTTTGTAATTTCAGAAATAATTTCATTTATTCAAATATTTTCTCGATTTGTCGAAAAAAACGTTTGTATTTATGACAATATAAAAGAATAATAATAATAATAAAATAAAAATAATTTAAGAAATTTAAATTAATTTTCTTAAAACAGGTGTAAAATATTAAAAATTGGTGTAAAAAATAAAATTCTGAACCACCAGAAGGCTTAAAATAAATAATTTTATACTTCCATCATTACAATATCGGATTCTGATTGAACAACTTGTTCCGAGATGGTCGGAGATGTTGGGCGTTCGCGAAACGAATCCATCAATCCACTCTCGAAAGTCCGCTACTTTAGTGTAAATACCGGGAAAGCCCGGACAGGCACACAGGTGGCCGTAAGAAACGACTCCGATGAGAACCGCTGCCGTCATGTTATTCTTATCCTTAGTCTTCGTGTTGACTACAAGGGGGCCTCCCGAATCCCCACTGCAGGAATCCTTCCCTCCTTCCGGGTAACCAGCGCACAGCGTGGACTCCAGCAGCGCCGGATACGGTTTTAAGCATTCGGACCGAGAGACTAACTCGACTTTGACTTTTTGAAGGATAGCGGGATACTTTGTGCAAGCTACGTACGTGCAGCCCCAACCACTTGCGAGAGCTACTCCTGTTTATTTATTAATAAGTAAATAAATAATTAACAATTGAAAATTATTCTATAAAATAACGAAATCATAAATACAATTAATGAATAAATAAATAAATAAAAAATTATAATAATAAATTAAAACTTATAATAATAAATTTAAAAAAAAATTAAAATAAACAATTAAAATAAACAATTAAAATAAATAATTAAAATAAATAAATAAAATAAATAATAATAAATAAAAATAAATACATAAATAATAAATAAAAATAAATACATAAATAATAAATAAAA
>JAQGAK010004482.1:0-12130 GCA_034696945.1 Lipothrix lubbocki
AGTCGAGGAAAGTGCAGAATAAATCATGCACCCGAGTGGGATTGAATCCACGACCACTAAAGTGGTTTAGCGCTCTATCACTTCGCGCTGCCTCGACTCCACGATAATGACATATATATTTATATACTAAATATTTTATATAGCAGAGAGCATTTATGGTAAAAATCCTTAATATATGGGTAGATTTATGAATTATTTAATATTTACAAATGCGCCTAAGCGTTGATGTATTCTTACATATTTACATTACTAACGTTGACGTTTTAAAAAATTAATTGTGCTTTCGCCTTTATTTAAATGCTATCGTTGTGTATATGCGTTTCAGTAAATAACTGATTAAAAAATTATTTAGTGTAATTACCTCTTGTTTAATTATAATTAATTGAAGATTGTCGTTTATGTACATATTTTTAATTTTTGGCGACATTTCTGACCAATTGCAGAAGACAAATAATGCCGTAAAGACCTTCTATTGAATGGCAACTAGAATGTCAATTAATTGAAGAAACAAAATTACCGACTGATGCGATGAAATTTTTGATTCGCAATGTTTTTAGTTAACTGAGGATAATGATAATTAATTATTTTTATTTAAGCAGCCGTGGTCTGCAGTTTTGCTATTATTGTGGACTCATCAGCAAGGAGTATTCGTTGGGCCGTATATAATAAAACTATTGTATGTACATCATATGCATTTTTGCTATGTTCATCCCAATGTTTGATTCATTGTAGCTCGCGAACCCTTTGAGGTCACATCCTCATTTTTTTATATTAGATGGCAATACACGTTCATTTATTGTTGCAAAATTTTGAAAGAATCGATAAAGTATAATTCACGTAACTTTTTCTAATGCTAATTAAATGATAAATAGCTGGGGTTTGAGCTAGCAGCAACGTTAAAAAGTTGTTCAATTTTGTGAACATTTCGAGAACCTAAAGATGATTGGACCATACAAATTTATGCAGCTGTGCCCTGGGGTTACATCGACTTTAAGTCTTTGAGGGCCTTTTCTCTAAGCATCTTCACAAAAACAAGCCGTCCTATTTTTTGCTTTCATGCTAAAATACAAAATAACGTTTGTGTATATCTTTTAAAACTATCGCAAAGTATCGTATGCATTTCGACAACCGTCACTGTAACAAAAAACTCGCATGTTGATTCTGTTAGATGTGCAATTATATGAAGCATTAGCAAATATTCGGACATTTTGCATTCTGGGATTAGCGTCCGCTCGAATTTTGTTTATTGTGTAGACATTGCTGGGATTTATCAATTTTTACATCCTTCATCATTGAACTGTTTTCAACAAAATGCTTTACGGTGTATTTTTTTCCTGGATTTTAAGTTTTGCTTTACGGGTTCCACTCCCTTAAATTCGTTAGTTACGTTTGTAACAGAAACTAAAGCAACATCAGGAAGAAAAGCTGGCAGCGTAGCAAACAATGGTAATTTTGCGCTTGTTGTAATTATTTGCACTCTTCTTATTTCCTCTTTGGGATGATTAGTAGTTACACACGGCACATTTGACAATGAGAACAAGCTGTAGTGATTGTTACTAACAAAGACATCAGTTGTAATATCTGCGTACTTTTCCGTAGTAGAGAAAAACGATTGTGCTAGAAACAGCCGAAAATCTTATTTGCACATACATGCACAACGTATCTGGGGGAACAAAGTTCAATTTTTACTTTTGTAATTCCCATATTATGTATGCATACCGTTAGGCCAACTGTAAACGAGTAACTGTTGCAGAATAAGCCTCCGTTGTAAAACTCACTTCAGGTGGATTTCCTTGATGTTTTAAACGAAACTGCGAAATCGTGTATTTTTCATGAACGTATTGTTTCCTTTCTCTTAAACTGGCTTCTGGAAAGGCATTTTTAAAGTTTTGATTCCTTAGCATACAGCGTACAGTTTTGTAAAGAAAATTTATGTCTGGCTTTTCTGCAATTTGACTGCTTAAGAACTTTTTTTCTCTGGAAAATACACATTCTACAAACGTTTTATTTCGTAGCTTCGCTACTAAATTTACAAACCGCAAAGGAGCCAAAAACGCTTACAGTTATAATAATATTCATTATATATTCATTATTAAGTGTACGCCTAAACTAAACTTTCTAAGAATTTACGCACTAAATCTTACATAATCTGGGTCACTTATTGTTAAAGATTTTAAATAAAATGCTTCGTTCAGCGTCTGAATTATTTTAACTATAGACCTAATTAATACTATATAGATGCTACTACAAGCTGTAATATATACCATTGTCACTCTGTAAATGGTATGTTAAATGATTCTGTGTCCATTTACAAGATACGAAGTAAATTTAAATGTTGATGATTGTGGTTATAAATTTAAAAGTTTTTGTACTAACTCGTACTCACCAGTTTTAAAATCGTATATATTTACTATAGGGAGTCATTTTGTTCCAGAAAATTGCAGATTTCCTCTTTGAATTCTGCCGTTAACTTTCAGGTCTTGTTTTTAAAAAATAACAACACGCTAAATGCTATAAACGCTATTTCATTAAAATTTCGCAGTTTATTATTATGTCTGCGAATAAAGTGCTTTGACCAGCACCCGCTTTGGCAGATACCTGACGCAAACGGTAGGTGAACGGGTTTTAAATTTTTATTAGTTTTTGCAATTTGTAATGGTTTTACAAAACTATACCACAATTTGTTTTGTTTACATTATATTTCATACGTCTTTTGTCGTGTCATTGTGATGTCAACATCTTCTTCAGGACCAGGCAATATAGATTACAATGCGTGTAGCTGTCCTTATTGGTTGAAAGTCACTGCAAATGTGGACCCGTATCAATATTTCCCTGTTCCCATAATTTCAATTCCCTGTCGCAACTTTTGGTCTAAGAATTACAATAAAATCTGTTTTGTACGCTTTACCGGAATTTTTGTTTTTTAGACGGACTTTCGTAAACAAGACGTCTGCTAAAAAGCTGTCCCGTCTTTACGTGTGAGCATGCCTCCAGCGCAATTCTCCGTTTCGGGAATACAATTTTATCGAGAGGTCAGTAATTTTGTTACTTCTAAGTTGACAATCCCACGACCTTACATAATAAGGGTACAAATATACTTGTTTTATTAATTGCCAGTGGTAATTACCTCTACTAGTAACAATAGGTGTTATTCTAAACATGAAATATTTTTGTTGCAACAGGTTTTTATCAGTTTAAAAAGATTTCGTTTTGAAGTCTTAAATACAGAAAGTTCCATTAACTGCAACACCCGCTATTGGTCCTCTCGAATGTGAATCAAACATGTATATATTATTCTCAAGCTTCAATAGGGCAACTGAATACCCTTAAGGAACAAAAATTAAATTTATTATATAATGAATATAATAAGACTAAACAACCATTGGGTTTGGTTTAAAACTAAAATTTATACCTGATGTAGTAATAATAGCGTTTTCACCCTGAGTAGAAAAAACTATTGAATAGCGTTCACTAATCCTAAATGTTGTAAGTTGTATGGTTTGAACTTGTTTAGCCTTGAATTATGCTTTCATGTTTAACATTTAAATTGACGTCTACCCAACTACAAATAATTCGGATGCGGGCAACTATGTATTTAAATTGCATGTGTTTTGGCCTGTCGTTTGGTTCTCAAACTAGACTTTGTTGGTTAAAGTATTCGTCACCAGTAAGAAGTATTTTATCCAGAATCGTACTCGTGGACTTAATGTTGTGGAACGCTATTGCTGTTGCAGATATGGCTGTGCATTGTATTCCTGTAACCAAATATTACAGTAGTCAATTTTATATTAGTAACCTAAGTCGCAAAAACGTAATGGACGTTACTGCGTCCATTTGACTAGTTTGGCACAATGTTCCTTTCAAAACATGTGTAAGAACGTCATTTTTATTTTGGTTATTCAAATAATTTCCTTAAACGTTATTTTCGTCTTGTTTTTGAACAGTGACATCTCGTATGCATGCATGAAGAATTTGATCTTTGTTAAAAAGGATATGGCTATAAAGTTAAATAGTTCCCTACTAGCAAATGTAGTCCTTTTCTTACAACATCAGGACGCACGTGCAATTACATCACGTGATCTATTTCAACCACTGCTTTTTGAACTATAATTATTCCAGCGTCACTTGCTTGTAGAAGCAATTAGTAAAATACTATTTCAACATTTAAAGAAAATTGAATAAGAGATCCTCGAATTGCAAACTGTCCCCTACCTTGGCTCAGATTGAATATTTTCTTGAACAAATTAATTTGTAAGACAATTTCTACTGCAGACATGCTTTCAATTGCGGATGGATATTTGCTTGGCAACATAAAAATTTGATTTAGCTTGTGGTGTTGCCTTGCTGTTGTTATTGCTGTCTTTACACCGATTACAAATTTAACTTTGTGACCGGAAGGATCGAATGTTTCTACACAATCAACTGTAACTTCACGCTTTTTATTCATTGTTTTAACAATTACGTCATTTTCCATATTAATCCATTCGTTTGATCTTGCAATAAAATCAATTAGTGTAACATGACGGTAGTTTTGCATTATCTTGTCATGTAACCTTTTACTTATATTCCGAATTTGATCATAACTATTTTTATGTGGAAACATAACACAGCAAATATTGGTCATTATTTTTCTTTTAAATGAACTTAAATAATGTTTAAATCTTTAATTGTTTTCCGAAATTCCCTAGTTATGCAATTATGTCCATAATTTTGTATTTAGCTTTTATCTCCGTGCTCATTTTGAGACGGATTCAATTTTTGTCAGGTAAAAATTATGTCACATAATGTAATAAAAGATGTTTGTGGGTACGTTTGTACAAAATGTGGATTTTGTGTAGCTTTGGCTACAAAATGTCGAGAAATTTTTAGTTTAATGTTTATTTTTGAATTACATTTATTCGCCGCCACGACATTGCAAAAAATCGTATCTCCTACGTTTATGTGTTACATGCTTTACACTACATGTGGGTGAGTTTGTATGTACTTATATCGACGGTGTTGTTGTTTTTGCAAAGGAATATCGTGGCAATTTGTGTTTTATGCTCATCATGAGTAACCCAATACATACAACAATTTTGAACTTCATCAAAAAGACACATGTTGAAATATCTGACATTAGAAACCTTGGCATTTTCAAACCAGGTGGATCGATTTTGTTCCCTAATATGATGCATATTTCCATGAACTGGCAACTTCATAGGAGTGTCTACTATACTGTGGCCGCCACCAGGGGGCGCTGCCCCTAAAAATGAAAACTAACTATGTATATACGTATGTATGTACTACACATTATTATAAAAATACGATGGCGTTTACATTGTCGTCTGTGACATTTCCATGCAAACTAAATATTATTATCATGTTATGTACATTCAATTCTTGCACTTTTTCAACGAATTATTTAGCGCATTGGGTTACTAATCCGAAAGTACAGTTAGTTTTTAAAATAAATTTTTTTATATTCCCAAAGAAAGAAATGTCTTGCAGAAAAAAGGCGGGCGCAAGCCCCGTAAACTTATATGATATCGAATAAATTCTTCAATAAAATGTTTTGTTGCAGGTTACAACGCACGCGATTTTTGATCTACTAAACATAAATTGAATAATTTGTACTGGTAATTACCCCAAATTTTGAATGGAATTCTATTTATAAAAACAGGTAACTTCGTTTCAAATTTAAGAGTGCGTGGGTTTCATTTTGTAATTATTTAAAAAATAAAACGTAACAGTGAGTATTTATAGCCGAATTTGTTCTACTAGGTAACCTATGCCTGGGTAGCATCAACCGTATTTTCTGGCAAATTTTTTCTTATCAAATGGTCAGTATAATTTATTTCTCACATCAAGTTGTCAGTATAGTTAAACCATTTCTGCAAAACCTGCCCTCAAACTTCTTGCTAGTTTCGTTTTTTCAACGAGACAACTGGCAATCGATGAATGGAAGAATAATGTCGACAGAGAAGCTCAAGTGTCGTGCACAAAGACTAACAATAATTGCAATTTGGCATCGAATCAATTTGATTATTTTTAAAGTCCTTGTTGATATTAAAATGCTCTTAAAATTGGTAGACAGGGCAAAAACACAAATGTTGCATGTCCAAGGCTTCTCTCTTGTGTGAGTTTGCATGAGGGTGTTTGGTTGTTCACGTGAGGTATTACAGAAATTGTGGCATGACAAAATGTACATTTGTAAGGCTTTTCATTAGTATGAGTGATGATATGGTTATTCGTTGTCGATTCACTTCATAAAAAATGGCCTGTCAGAAACTTTACACATTGTCGACGCAGGCAAATTCGTTTTTTGAATAAAAGTTTTTAAATTCTTATTTTATTTTGTTACATCAAATGGTCAGTGCAGCTGAAATATCTCTCTAACAAATAATCCCACAGTTCTTGCCATTTTAATTGTTTTAACAAAACTATTGACAATCCATGGTCGAAGAATATTGCTGACACACAATCTTCAGTGACTTGCATGAGAGATGAAATTTCCTGCAATATGACAACATTTCAACACCCCATTATACTGTTGTCGTGATAGCGTTTAAAATGTGTCTTTAAATTGTTAGACGTTCCAAACTCTTTAGCACAAATATTACATACCAAGGCTTCTCATATTGCTTGAGCTTGTGTGTTGAATCAAGTATTGCTTTAAAAGAAATGCAGCTGGACAAAATGTACACTATTAGAAACTTAAAGTGTATTTGAGAGTAACAATTTATTCATCTATCTTTTAATAAAGTTTATTATAGAGACAAAAACCAAAAACATTTGTTGCAACTAAAGTTATTCAAGAACACTTACTGTCACGAAGATTTTAAACGAGTTCACCAACAAGATGAATAATAATAATTACATATTCTACGTTAAACGCAATAGTTTTAAATTTATTTTAAAAAAACAAAAGTAGAAGTGAAACGTTCCATCTTGCTAAATTATTATCTTTCTTTAGTGAGCATAGGTTACATTCGTGTCCACTGTGTAATTTGTAACTAGAATATTTTTCCACCAGTTATCCTCGCATTTCTTGTGATTTCAATTCTTTCACCGCAACTATTGGTAATCCATGTTGAGAAGAATAATGTCGACACAGAAGCTCCAACGACTTGCAGGAGAACTTACATTGTTTGCAGTAAGGCAACGTTTCATCTGGAAAATTTTCAACGTCGTTGTGGCTTTTGAAATGTTGCTTTAACCTATCAGACCGGCTTAACCCTTTAGCACAAATGTTGAAATTCCAAGGTTTTTCTCCTGTGTGAGTTCGCATGTGGTCGGTCAAGTGGGGCTTTTGCGAAAATGCAGCTTGACAAAATGTACACGTGTAAGGTTTATCATTTGTATGGGTGCTCCCATGTGCATTCAATGTAAATTTTCGTGCAAAATGTTATCCACATTGATTGCATTTGAAGGGTTTTTCCCCGGTGTGTGTTCTTATGTGCTCCTCCAAATGGTGGAACAGACAAAATGATTTCAAACAAACTCTGCACGTATATATGGTTTCTCTCGTGTGGGTTCTTATGTGTAAAACTAGGCCACACTTTGATTTCAGGATTTTTCGCCAGAGATTGCATTGAAATTGCGACGTTCCTTCATGCGTCTTCCTATGGTAACGAAGAGCAGAGTCAGTCGCATAAGATATACCACATATTTCACATTTAAACGGTTTTTCGCACGTGTGAGTTCTTATGTGCTCTTCGAGGTTGTTCGATGTTGAAAATCGAGTTTTGCACATTTGACACTGAAATGGTTTTTCATCCTTGTGAATATTTTCATGTGTCCTAAGGTTATATTTGTGAGAAAAATCTTGTCCACATTCTCGGCATTTGAACGGTTTCTCTTTAGTGTGAGTTCGGATATGGCTTTTGCATATCGATGCATCTGCAAATGTTTTTGAACAAAATTTGCACTCGAAAGGTCTTTCACCGGTGTGACCTCTGAAATGAATAATTAGTTTACATTTGGTCTTATATTTTTTTGGACAACGTGTGCAGTCAAAAGTTATTGGAATTGTTTTCATTTTAGTAAATGGGTTTGTACAAATGAATTTGAAATGAGTGGACAGGAATAAATACCAAGGACTCAAAATTTATTTTAAATGCACGAAAATGTTGTCCACGCTTTAGAATATTTATCATGAGGTCTTTAGGCCTAGGTCACGCATATGAAGAGCGATGACTTGAACATCACGCAATGACAAATTCTTTCAGTTGACGTTCAAAAATTTTGCTGCCCCTTTCTAATAATAATGTTTTAACAACACTGCGCTTGAGTTTTTTATAAATAAACCGAGGACGAGAAAAACGTGTTGAACATTCAGGTCGTTGATCATATGATAAAGAAATTTCAAGAAGGCTTTCCTATGTATAAATACTACGCCAGTGGGAGTGCTTGAAATAATTGATACAAAGGTTTCCGCAACGTGTAAGCAGAATGAGAATTCAAAGGCTTACTTGCTTTCTATATATAGCAAAGAGCATTTATAGAATAAAAATATAAGAGCACCTTATATATTACGTTATACTTTAAAATTCACCTATATGTACGTTGATGTATTTTTAAATAATTTACATTTTTAACAATGATATTTTACTGGAATTCAATTCAATGACCTTATTAACGTCTTATTCCTGAGTTAGAACAAATAGACTAATCTCCCCCTCAGTACGACACTAGAACTAGGCATTGTTAATGTAAGGGAGTGACATGTATAAGAACTAACAATAAGAGAAACTACAAGACTACAGGGTGACTAAACAATCTATTAAGTAGCAGCTTATTGTGAAAAGTAATGTTAAAATATAATATTGGAGTGTATGTATAGGATATTTATAGATTAAAGTGTAAGAATTCCACTGTATAGATTTAAATGGATGTAATGAGAAATATAACTTATCCCCTCTTATTTACTAACCAGTTTGTAATAGCTACCTTAAAACTATACTTAAGGACTTTTCAGATTTCGCTTCCGACGCAATATCATTCCTAAACTTATCAGATTGATAAAACGCTGATTTTTCATAAAGGGAGGTTCGATGCTTGGGTTTAATAATTTCATATTGCATGAAGAAGATAAAGGTGTAAATTTAGTTTTAAATTCTCTAATCCTGCTGAAGGACTACATAACTGTGCGTTGCCTTTATTTAAACGTTATAGTGGAATAGATGCGTTTGAGCAAATTAACTGCTTACAAAATTGGTAAGTACAATTGTTTCCAAAAGACAAGATCCTTTACTCAGGATCTCAAACTTTTCCTCTAAAGTAATTTAATTTGCTTAAAGATTTTTCGCAGCATTTTCATATTCTCATTTTTTTGGCTAAACTTCTGCCAAATTGTAAAAGGAATAATGCCGTAATGACATTCTACAGATTGGCAACTAGAACGACAATGTTTGTAATATCAAACAATTTGTCTCAAATCGTCTTTTTAAGTGCACTGCATCTGAGTATCCTTCTATAAAACGTGTTCCTTTTAAATGTTTTGTAACATATATGGCACTCTTGTATGTTTTAATACTGTGATCAGGTTGGTGATTTATGAATGCGCCTGCCGCTGTAAATACCCTTTCACACATTGTGCATTTGTAGTTTTTAATTTAGTATTTTCAGCCGGATCCAATTTTGTGCGCTGAACGTTATGTCACGTAATGTTAAAGAAACATGCTGCGTGTGGGTACATTTGTACAAAATATCGTGAAATGTTTCGTTTTAAGCGTGTTTACTATTAAATTAATACAATATTTATTCAGCCAAAGCGACATTGGAATTTTAAGTTTTATTATTACAATAGACACACGTGTAGGAGTACAATGTGTATTACCGTTACCCATGAAAAATTCATGAGAGCTTACTTAATCATTTAAAACATCGACTTTTTGAGTTTGTACTAGATACAAGTAACCAGTACGTCTGTGCCTAATCTGCAAAATCCCTTAAATGACATCATTAAGACATTCATTCACGAAAAAATATCCTCTACCAGTGTTTATAGTTCGAAAATAAAAAGAAAATGCCTAATTAGAGGATTATTTTGTATAATAAAACATGTAGCATAAGCGACGTTGCCCGAAAGCTTGCACCGATTATATTGTGAATAAAATTAATATTTGCCTAATAACTACGTAAGCCAAGATATGAAAAATGGATAATGTAGCATAATGATTTTGTTACAAGTTGCTAAAAGGTATTACACAGATAGGTAATAATACATGTTTTTAATATTTGAAGTGACACCATTTGCAACATGAAAGGATGAATAATGTCATTCGGGTTTACGCAAACTTTGAAGAGCTTACTAAAACAATTACTTGTACATGTTCTACGTTAACGGAAAATCTTGTTTTTAATTATTTTAAATTCAGTTTACATTGTGGCCTAATTTCTCACATCAAATTGTCAGTATAGTTAAACCTATTCTGTAAAACATGCCTTCAAACTTCTTGCTGGTTTAGTTTTTTCAACGAGACAACTGGCTATCCATGACTGGAAGAATAATGTCGACACAGACGTTCCAGTTACTTGCACGAAAACCGACATTGCTTGCAATATGACACTGTTTACGTGGATAACTTCCAACGTCTTGATGGCGTTTAAAATGGTTTTTAAAGTGGTAAACTCCGCAAACATTCTAGCACACATACATTTTGGATTCTCTCTTGTGTGTGTTCGCATCTGTTGAGCCAAGGTATGCTTCATAGAAAATGCAGCTACACAAATTGTACACTTGTAATATTTTGTATCATAGTTATACATACATATGGATGTATCTATACTTATTAAAGACTAAATATAAAATGAGCCACAGCGAATGACGAGCATCAACAGATAACGACAATTTCTTAAGCATTCCTAATTTTCCATGAGTTAAGATGGTTCAAATAACAAATTATTTATCATTTTTATTTCAAACATCCGCCATTAACTTGAATAACTATAAAGAACAGCCAAAGGGTAACTTTACCTCTATCCATGTGTGATTTTTATTAGGAGCTTTTAAATTTTCATAAAATTATGATTGCACTTAAATTATCATCTTGTGATCGATAGTATTTAAGACATGGCAGAAATTAAATTAAAAAATTAATTATACATACTAATTATATATTTTACGTTCAAGGCAATAGTTTTTGATTTATGTTTAAATAGAATTGAAATAGGATGAAATGTTCTGTCAAAAGCTGAAACATTACCGTCTTTTGCACGGGCATAACTTAGACCAATGTCCACTATGCTGTCTGTGGCTGAAATATTTCTCTGAGAAATCTTCTTGCATATGTACATTCTTGCTACTGTAATTGCTTCACCGAAACTATTGGCAAGCCATGTAGGGAAGAATAATGTCGACACAGAAGCTCCAGTGACTTGCAAGAGAACTGACATTGTTTGCAATACGACATCATTTCTACTAGTTTATTTCCAACATCGTTGTGGCTTTTAGAATGTCTTTTCAAACCTGAAGACGTCGGAAAACATTGGGTGCAAATGTTGCAATTCCAAGGCTTTTCTCCTGTGTGAGTTTGCATGTGGTCGGTCAAGTTGTGCTTTTGAGAAAATGCAGCTTGAAAGGATGTACACCTGTAACGTTTATCATTTGTATGAGTGCTCATATGTGCATTCAGTGTAAATTTTCGTGCAAAATGTCTTCCACATTGATTGCATTTGTAGGGTTTTTCCCCAGTGTGTGTTGTTATGTGCTCCTCCAAATGATGGAACCGATAAAATGACTTTAAACAAACTCTGCACGTATATGTGGTTTCCCTAGTGTGGTTTCTAATGTGTAAAACTAAGCCACACTTTGATTTCAGGATTTTTCGACAGAGATTGCATTGGAATTGCGTCGTTCCGGCATGCGTCTTCTTATGGTAACGAAGAGCAGAGTCAGTCGCATAAGATTTACCACAAGTTTCACATTTAAACGGTTTTTCGCCCGTGTGAGTTCTTATGTGCTCATCGAGGTTGTTCGATGATGAAAATCCAGTTTTGCACATTTGACACAGAATTGGCTTTTTATCCTTGTGAATATTTTCATGTGTCCTAAGGTTATATTTGTGAGCAAAATCTTGTCCACATTCTCGGCATTTGAACGGTTTCTCTCGAGTGTGAGTTCGGATGTGTTTTCTGCATATCGATGGAT
>JAQGAK010004483.1:0-12130 GCA_034696945.1 Lipothrix lubbocki
TATACAAAAAATAAATACAAAAATATACAAAAAATAAATACAAAAATATACAAAAAATAAATACAAAAATATACAAAAAATAAATACAAAAATATACAAACTTAGTAAATACAAACTAGCATTGCTGATGCGGAGTTAGTGTCTGGCTGAATCTTCCCACACAGGAAATGAGGGGCGAAATGAGAATGTTCCAACTACGTCATCACGTAAGTTCGTAGACTTCAACGATCACGAGTCCTTATCGAAGTTTGTGGGAATTTTAGAATCCACGTATGTTTTTAGGTTTCATCATCAACACATCGTTCATTCTTCATTTGTTGCCCACTTAAATAGCATTATGTTTGTACTAAATAAAAGTAAATATCAAATAGACGAATAGAAATAGGATAGGAAGTTAGGAAGGTTCCTTTTGTATTTACTCAACGATAACAGCGCAGTTTAAAAGTGAATGAATACATATAACAGTGCATATACGAATTCACAAAAACAGTTAAATGGATCCTGAGTGTATATTCGATAGATAAATATAATTTCTACGTAACAATTTGTTTGCATTTCCATGAGTAATGTGTGTTCCCATAATCAATCATGTAATTATAGCTTAACCGATTAAATGAAGGGCGACATTTAAAATCGAAGATCATCATCAGCAGGAGGATCAGGAAACAGTTGTCGTGTATCAGTAATCGTTCCATTGCCATGAGAAATCCTTTTACTACTGCTGCTGATGCTGTTAGAAGCATCAATGAACTCTGGGAATAATAAAGTCAGTGTGTATAGAATCTGTACGGAGGATTAATTTTAGATGTGTCAGATTGGTTAAAACAGTTCTGTATTAAGGTACGGAGCTCATTTTTTGAAGTCGTTTCAACAACCAAACATGTTGACAGAACAGGAACTGGAATTATTTAATACTGATGGCAAGTATAGAAGGTAAATTAGTGGAGCAGTATCCCCTGTATTAAATAATTTTAAATAATGTGGTAAATTTATTATGTTTCAATCTAAAAAATGTTTCCTCTTATTTATTTTGTAGTTACACTAATGGAATTGAGAAGGCTCTGAAGAACTTCGAGTATAGTTCGGAATGGCCGGACCTAATCAGTGCACTTGGGAAATTATCCAAGGTATTTGACAGTTCGTGGGTATTTGCAATAATACGATAAATATAATCAGATTAAGAAACTGTTAGGATTTTCAATCAATAGAGATGTCAATGACTTGGTTAAGAAATTAGAATGTCAATGACTTGGTTAAGAAATTAGAATGTCAATGACTTTGGGTTAGAAAAATTTAAAATGTCAATGACTTCCAACGACAAGCAAAGAATGAAATACAAGAATTAAGAATTTTATGGGAATTGTATCTTTGATGATTGCGTGTACTTAAAATGTTTATGATCTGGAATTGTTTTTATTACTTCCTTACTACAGGTAATCTCGTCGCATTCATCCAAATTCAGATCCATTCCGAAGACCCTAATAATCTCAAAGCGACTGGCTCAATGCCTGCACCCGTCACTACCTTCAGGGGTTCATATAAAGACGATTGAAGTCTATGATCTAATTTTTAAATGCCTACGAGGAAATCCCAATCACATATTCATTTACTCTACGGGGTTGTTCCCGTTACTGCAATACGCTGGAATTACTGTGAGACCTCTAATTTTGAAGATCTATGAAGAGCATTTCGTACCTTTGGGGGACAACTTGGAACTTGTTTTGGATGGGCTGTTGATTGGGCTACTCAATGGCATGGAGGATGGCAGTGATGTTCATGAAAAGTAGGGTTTGATATTTAACAAAGAAGATTTTTCTGTATTTGGTTGTAGAGGATTATTACTGACTGTTGTATTTTATTTATTTAAAGATGTACCAAACTACTGAATTCCATCAAGGAAGTTGTCAGCCCCGCAAAGTTCTATCCTAAGCTGTGGTCATCCATGGTTGTGCCTACTACACGATTACCTGCTATTAACTACATGATTGCTGACATGTTTGTGCCTCCTGACCCGGGTGACATACTCCCAACCTTGTTGGATTGCTTAACTGACACTAACATCCTTGTTCAGCGATCCACACTGGAATTACTAAATAACTGGGAAATGAAAGCATGGGATACGACGGTCAGAATTGATATTTTGGCTGGCTCTATGGGTACCTTGCTTCGGAGGGATGTCAGCTTAAACCGACGATTTTTTTCCATGATCAAAGATGAGGATTGGATTGTTGTAGAGGTGAGAACTAAAGTTTTGACCAGAGTGGCATATGAAAAGCATTAATGTCCTGAAAATTAACATACTGTTGAATTTTTATATTCCAAGGCGACGAGGAAAATTCTTGGTTATCATCCAGATAAATTTCGAATTGTTATGATGCTTATCGATAAACCGGAAGTTAGTAGCAAAATCATGGATTCGGTGTTGATGGATGTTATTAGGTATTATTTGCACCTGGAATAATTTATTTTATAATCGTTTTGCATGGGCAAATTCTAATAATAATTAATTTCTACTTTCAGAGCTTTGTACCTTCATAAGGAAAACGATTTCATGCAAATGTTTGTTACAAATCTTGAGCCAAAATACGTCATAGAATATTTAGCAAATCAGGACATAACAGAAGAAACCTGCAATTTAATTAATTATGTTTACAAGTACATAAGCAACGGCGATTTCAGTTGTCTACTTCTCAAGTTGATTGAACCAGTGGAATTCAAGCTACAGTTAGCAATCTCCCTCTTAGGACACTGCCAGGGCCAACTTCAAGATGAGAAACTCATTAAAGAAAAACTGTTTTCAATGTACATCACGATCATTCCACCAGATCCAATTGAGTTCAGACATTCTCCTGTATTTGAGCTTCATTTTGGCGATTTGAATTTTGATCGTGAGAAGACACCCATTGCAGAAGCTATTAATTGTAATACTACTCAAGTTATTATTACAGCAGCAAGTCCAGATGGAAGTGATGAATCATTAACTCCAACGGCGCATACTTCACCAGCTCACAAGGAATCCCCCAAAGAAGTTGAAGTCATAGGGACTACCGATGATACAACATCCGTTGTGGCACCACTAATGGGAGCAAATGGTGACAACGATATGGAGCCGTTTGCAGTGGAAGAACAGGATGAGGTAGATAAAGGAAAGGAATCTGACTCTGAGCCTCTTACAAACTATTTCTCCCTCAACGAAAGCTTCGACTGTGATAGTGTAGTTAGCTGTAATTATCATTTTGGACTCAACACGGAATCTGAAAATAGAGGAAATCTTATCTTGGATGTGGAGAAGGCATTATATGAGAGTCAGGATAAAGATTATATGAACGGAGCTAACTCCCCTGTGATATTTGATAATAAGGACGACAAGGAAAAAGAACAAAGCGCAGTTGAACAACCTGATGAAATCCTGGGAATCGCTGAAGTAATTTTAAACGATTTAAATGCTCACTTGGAGAAGATTGCTAACGAAGAATTTCCAGATCATATCGATGACGACGACGATCAAAATTTTAATTTAAATTGCCTTAACTACGGAGAACTACAGTCTCTACAGGATGATTTTAATGCTATTTCATGCAACGAAGAATCATTAGAGGATAGACCGGCGAGCAGTAGAACATTGCTTTGTGAAACTACAGGAAACGAATCTGAAAATGAGGAATCTCGTCGTTCCAGTTCCGTCAACAGTGCTTTGGTTGATGATGACCAGAATAAATCATTTCTTTATTCCAATAGCGATTCAAGTCAGTCAGAGAGACTGAGATCAGTTCTACATAAATTAATTCCTCAGATAGTGACAGCTCCGATCGAAGGTCCGGATATGTGGCTGTTAAGCTTGCTCACATCTTGTTACTCGCAAAATAACATGGGATCCAAGCAGCAAGCTCTGAACTCATTCCTTGAAATAATTCCATTTGTACCTTTGAGGAGACTTAGGAAACACACGGTCATGAATCAAATAATTGAATCTCTTTGGGTTGACAAAAATTACGAGACACTGGCCAGGTTCCTCGTTTATTTTCCTGAATCGGAGTCGTTGATTGTTATTAAGCTTAATCAATATCAAGAAGTCGTAAACTTCCAGGATTTCATCTTAAGTAACCCCACGAGTACTGTGGATAACTGCATACTAAAACTAATTGATAACTTAGAATGTGATAATAATTTAATAATTCATTCCAGCTACAAATGCTTGAATGAAATAGTAACCAAGTTTAGCTACATCATCATCGATCCTTTAATTATTAACATGATGGATAAATCTACACGACGCCACTACACCGAAGTAAAATCTAATTCCACTCCAGACCTGAGACTCACGAATGAGTTGAACGCAAATAAATATATTCATCGCTCTACTGGTAATTTAAACACCTGTGATAGCCAGTTGAATATACTTGTGTATAATACTGTATATGATAACCGCCGCATCAAATTTATTCTTGATAAACTCTGCAAGATGTTCAGGTTTCCAGAATTCATTATGAAACTGTGTATCGTAAATATTAGTAAAAGCCCTAGATTCAAATCCATTTGCAAGCTTATTGGACAGCTTTACCACTTCAATAATTACAATTGCAACTATATCAACGTCATTATTTGCTGCTTAGTTAATTTCGTTACCAGTTTTTATAATGATGATGTGGAGGAAGAAGATGTCGTGGGAAACTTGGAAATTCAGGTATCATTGACATTCAACTGAATAACATATTGTGGAAACTTCCAAAAACGGGGAATGTAACTTATGTATGTAATTGAATTTTTAGGTGACTGCATGCTCTATTCTGAACGAACTTTCTACTCATTTAATTCCGTTGACGGCGACGAATTCCAACCATCAATCTAACTCTTTTCCTTGTTACATTGGTAAGATCGGCTGCATCAATAAACATCATTTATGAAACAATTTAATCATACTCTTATTATAATGATCTGAACATCTTTTGCAGATGCAGTGATGAAGGATACCAAGTTGGTTAAAAAGGTGCTGGCAGGTTTACTTGCAATTTTAAATCTGGATGATGTAACGGATTTATCTCTCACATACCGGCTGCTCCTGTTCAATTACTCCCACGAATACTATTCCCAGTTAATTCTCGTCGAGTATATTAAGTAAGTTATGGCCTATATAGACCGTTCGCATTTATTTTGTAATTGGTCATTTATTTTACCCGTGACATTTAATTTTGTAGACTCGTTACAACCTTAATTCAACTGGAAGCACGAGTTCTAGTCAAAGATTCTAGTTTAATGACCGAAGGGAAGAAATACGTTCCAAATGTACCAATTATGGATCAGCCAATGTTCAAATCCATTCTATTGAAAGGATTGCTGAACTGCTCCATCCACTGGGAAAATTTACTTCGCAAATCAATGAATTATTGCAATAATCTGCGGATTATACAACAAGTTATTCAGATCTTGTGTGAAAATTTAACGTGAGTTATTTTAATTATCTTATTGCATGTATTATTTATCAGATTACATCTAATTTACGTGTCTGCAATAGAATTTTTACCCTTAGTTTTATTGTTTCACGCAGGTCCAAAACCCAAACACATGAGTCTACCTCCATCAATTTATCTACCATAACAACTATACTTCATGACATAGTCCTGGAAACGAATCATCACGACAACTCTGAAATAAAAACTAATTCAAGTGAATCGTCCTGGTATAATCCTCTCACCTGGTTGCCTACACTCAATAATAATAATAACAATAATACTATCATCAGTACAAAGGACATCGGAATGAAATATCAGGCTAAATTAAATATTCTAGCTGAATTCGGGATGATATTGAAAACAATCGTGCACGTTTGGATACATTATCCGTAAGCTTGTTTTCTGTTTTGTATGGTAGTAGAAAATATTTGAAAGTATTTTTGTTCAAATTATTATTTGTTTTCTTATAGCTCCATGAAATCAACAATAATCAACTTACTTAATCCAATCGCCTTGCATCATATGGATGAATTTATAAGCGCTTCCTCTGATATTGAAACTACAGACGATTTGGTGGAAATAGTTTACCAACTTAATGTTATTAGATTGACCAACTTGACTAACTCTACTATCCAAATCATGACGCATGGAAAGGTAAGATGTCAGCAAATAATTAAAGTGTCATTTGTTTCAAAATGACACGATTGAGCATATTATTTTTATTTGTGTTTTTAGAGTGCAACCAATGTAATCAATATCTTGACGCTCTATTCGAAATACATCGAAAAACTTTCCACAAATTACGACCTGCCAAACTCCTTTCTTATCAATTTGATAAAAGAAGGATCCAGTTTAAATCTTCCTATTGGACAAAATCTAGTATTGGTGATATTAAATCGAATTGTGTGCACCAACGGCTTGCAGTCAAACTGGACGAAGAATGAAGTAAAAGAACTACAAGAAGTTACACAGAAGGTATGAGCTAATTGTCACTTATATTAATTACTCCGACGTATACCTAATTAAGGAAATATAATTGTTAATATCATTACCAAAATTGATAAATCATTTGTTCAACCAGTTATTGGAATCCATTGCGGCGAATACAAGCTTGACTGACAATAAGAAGAAAGGAAGCGGTATTCTCCATCAGGATGTAATTATTACCAGCTTGTACTGCTTGTCAGATAATCTTCATGGTCTTTTGGATATCGTGTGGGGGTCGGAGGATAAAGATAAATTGTTACCAATACTAAGTCACATGATTTATTTACTCATGGGTCATCTGAAGGGAAAGTAAGTGTAGTAGTGTCGTGTACATGTATTTTTAGTATTCATGTACATCTTACATTACAAATAAAATGTATTATTAATGTACTTATTCCAATTTTGATTCATAGAACTAGCCCAACGTTTACTCCAACGACAATTTTATTGACGAATCTGACCAAGTATACTCATTTAAGGAAAGCTTGGAAAAAAGAAATATTTGAGTACTTGATTGAATCAAGTTTTTTCCGCATGAGTCTTGAGGATTTTGGGAACTGGATGGTTATCCTGGATAATATTTTCAGCCAAGATAAAAATAGCTTCACAGAACTAATAGGTTAGTTAGTTATTATTTAAGAAAGAATTAACTACATGATATTTGGCTTGAAAAATTTTATATATAATTTAATGTTCTAATAATATTTTTATACAGCTAGAGCCACAGTCCCGACTTCAAATTCTCTAAATATTTTCTCGTCGAAGGAAACTGAATATGAGAATCGAGCGTCACTGCTGAAAAGGCTTGCAGTTGTCATATATGCTTCGGACCTGGACGAATACGTTAAATTCATCACCAGTATTCAAGGTAATTGGAGCTAAATATAAACATTTATGTTCGTGTTCAGTTGAAAAAAATTCCATTTCTTATCAAATCGGTTTAGGAATGATTTAATACTTAATCTAACGATTGTATTAGGAAGAATTTAATATTTGATTCATATCCGCAGAACGGATTTCAGAATCTCTGAAGGCATCTCCAAATGTAATTCCGAACATACAACTGAATGTATTTTTGCTCTTCCGAGTGCTATTGAAGAAGTTGTCACCTAATCATCTCATATCTTTATGGCCGATAATAACTCACGAAATTGGAATTGTGTTTGCGATACTGGAGCAGTACCTCCTTAATCCTCATTCAGTAGCACAATACAATATGTAAGTATCAATATGCTTTTTAAATAGTAATGGAGTGTATTAGTGTATATGACATGAATCAACTAATACCGCTTTCCTTTGCAGACAAAAAGAAAGTGGAATTATTGAAAGGAGCTGGTACCAACTGTTCAACAGCGTGTTTAAACTTATCCGTGAAGCCTCAAATCTGCCCGTTTTTCGAATGTACAGTTGGAATTTCGTGAATAATATTATCCCACATTTAAAAGAACTTAATAAGGATTTAATCACAGATTTTGAGAATAACATTACAAGTATAGATGATGATTTTATTGAATAGTTAAGTTTAAGTAATAATTATACGAAAAACTAACTAGGTATGTATTGTTGTTGGTACGAAATCGTAATGCAAAACCTATGTAGTTACATAATAGTTTAGGCACCTGTCAAATAATTTATTGCAATTTATAAGTACGAATAACTAAGCTAATGTAACAACATCAACAACAACCTATCGCATATAGTAGTTATAGTAGTATATTATAGTTTATAAGTATATTATGTAGTATGTATTTCGCACAACAATAATTATCTTATGTTTTGCTTCTTGTGATATCATCGTAATAACAAAAGTATGAATAAATATGAATTATACAGGAACGGAGAGTTGAATATGCATAATTGCATTAAATAGTAGTACATTATTAGGTATACGCTAATTTCTTTTACTATTGTTGCGCTTATTAACGAACAGGACGTTGCGGATCAAAATAAATATATACATACAAAAGCGCATGATGGTACAAACGAGGAATACAGCCACCTAGGCAGTATATAAATTACTTATAAAATTTAAATAAATATTAATAATTTAAAGTTGACGTTACAAAATTGTGTACTAAGTATTTTTAATAATAATAATAAAGGTATACAATCGCCTTCATCAAATAAAAAAAATCAAGTCATTTTGACTCCCAGACCAGTTCTGACTCTTTCATAAACTACGTAACTAATACTAACGGCTGGAGCTACTTTAAGGAAATTAGGAAGTAATCCACGATATAGTCCAACGAAGCCTTCATTTTGTAAAATATGTCCGAATAAATAACGCATATTCGTATTTGCATTCCTATCCGTACTTGCTTGAAGGCGGGTACGCACAAGTGCTAAAGGGTAACTGGCCAACTGGCCACAGGCTGAAGACACTGTCCCGCAAGAAAGGAGAAGAAACACTGAAGGCTGATTATTATCTGAATATATATTTTTTAAGGTTTCATAAACTGCTAAATCTATTCCCGCGTATGGAAGAATACCCAGTAAATTAGGAATGTATCCACGATAAAATACACGGAGTCCTTCATTCCTTAACATTTTACTGGTTAAATCCAGAACACTTGTGAATTCACCTGCAAGTATAACAAAACAACGATCAGTCATTTTTAGATGCATACAAGGAAAAATATACGTGATATTAACTGTTTTATACTAAAATATGCATACTTAATAATTTCAACAAATAAATAAATAAGCTCTCACATTGACATATTTCATAGAACTGTGAGCTCTTACAAAATTCAAAAAAAATATTTACATTGCAAATTAAGGCAATGCTAAAATAAACAGCATAAAATTTTAAAACATTCTATATCATCAATATGTCCTAAACACTTACCAGTTCTCCTTAGCGCTAATCTTGTTTTAATGACTTCCAATGGATAGATAACAGATTGACTAAAAGCACCGGCAATTGAACCAGCAATGAACCTTTCACTAATCCGTAAATCCTTTTCTGAGTTTCCTTTAATAAATCTCTTTAATTGTTCGTAGGCCATAAATTTAAGGGCGGACTCGGGTGCAATTTTGATCACATTCACACCATTTCCCCTCCATAAGGACGTCCATCCACCTTCTTTGAGCATTCCCCGCATACAGTTGACTAGTCCTTTCTTACTTTCCGCACATCCATGTACCTGAATAAAAAAATGTCATTATTTAAATTTAATTAATATAATAATCCTTGAATAATTAACCTAACCAAGGAATATATGAATTGATTACTATTGCATTAACTTAACTCCTTTCTTCAACCTACATTGACGTGTATTAATACTCGCAATAAATTCACAAAAGGCATTTTTCTAATATTTGACAAAATAATACATTATTATAATTTACAAAATATAATGTGGCAATGTCTCACCTGCAGAAAAACTTTGAGACGGTCCAAAGGCGCGGTAGATGTTCGTGAAACCGATCCAGCAATTCCACCCGCAACTAAATGCCGCCACCACACTCCACTGCTAAGTTCATCAGCCGTGAAGTCATCAGGAACGGCAGTGTCTTCCCCAACATCAAGATACTGAGAAATGAGCACAATATAGTATTCTTTAACGCTGTCCAAATAATACATTTTACTGCATAAGACAACACCGACTAACTGGAGTACTGCACACGTGCCACTAGCTTGGACACCAGTATAGGCAGTAATGATTACGAAAATAGCAAGAACATTGTTTAAACAATGCATATGAATTCAATGCAAATTTCCGGAGTAATATACTTCAATAATGTGATAGTCGCGTGGAGTAGATACACAAGATCATTACACTTTTATGCCTCCTTCCAAATCCGCTTAAAAACTAGAAATCTCGAGTTATACTGACCTTCTTATCTTTAAATGAACAATTACCAAACGTCAGTACACTACGTCTGACGGAACTACAGCATGCAACCAGAATCCATTCAGTCATTAGAAGAAGTATTTGGGAGGGGAGCAACACAAGGATGTGCTCGTGTCGTATTAGTTCATTCAGTTATATTTAACTCAATTTCTAGAAGAGCTTCGAATGAATTGGGGGAACACAGCATGTGTATATGCGGACAATCAGTGCGAAAATACTGTGCATAAACCTTAAACAGATGTCTTATAATAGATAATAGTATAAATTAAAATTGGGTAGCTGAGTCGTGCTTTATAGACATTATTATCTGGAATAGGTTAAGCTGAATAAAGAAAACTGGTTGACTTGACGTCAGTGTCAGTGTGTCAGTATAATTTTGTCAAGTGTTAGTAGCACGTTGCAGAAAAATGCACGAAAACTTAAAGAAGTAAGTACGTTTTTATGGGAGACTTATGTAGCTGTAGACAAACTGTTTCTCTACTTACAAAATATTGTAATAGTAATACTGCAGAAGCTATAATGCAATACGTAATAATTAAAAAAAAGATCGTATATTACATGACCACGACTGGTTTTGTTTTACCGTGCTACTTTTTCACCAAGTTTTTTAAACTTTAACCTCGTGTACAGCGAACTTCAACAGTTTTTTTCAATTTAGTCTAGAAGGAAAACTAACGATTAGAAAAAGTACGACGGATTGAAAAAACATTTAGGAAAGTAATAATTTGTCTCGTTATCTGTCTGGTTTTACAAAAAATAATACAAACTAATAATGGCTACCTCAGCCATTATATTATTTCTCAACTTATCATCTCTTTAGGAACCTAGTTGTAAACAGCGAAATCAAGGCTGAATCAATCTGGCATATTCTGAAGACATGTCGCTACGTGATTCAGCAATTAAAAACACATCTGTGGAATTTTGAGAAATACACTCTTCTAATAATAATTCTCTTAAAAATTCGACTTACAGTTGCATGTCTCCAATATCGAAAAACATCATGAAGTTCGGACGAAGGACTTAGGATCAAATAGTCTCGCCATTCCTCCCAAGTAATTTCAACAGATCCATCGTCAGCTATCCTGTGTAATTGAACAACATTGAATTATTTCAAGGAACTCATAATAACCTAGACCTGCACCCGTTTGTTATCCCAGTAGTTAACATCACAATGGCGTGTATACTAAGCAGCATCACTCCAACAAAGAACAAGCATACATAGATAACAGTTTGTATTATTACCTTCGAATCATATCCTTAGCTTCCTCCGGCTTCAACTTGACACCAATATCATGGAAAGCACTAATAATTTCGTGATAATCTAAAATTCCATCCTGATTTCTATCAAGTTTGCTAAAAACAATCCTGAGATTTTTCTCGTGATTCTTGGCGTAGTCAATAAATTCCGAGAGACTGATATCACCAGATGAGTCCAAATCGCGTGTTAGCAGGAGTCTCTGAAAATAATATACAATGCATGTTGTAGTGGTGTAGATCGAGTAAAAGTGGACTGACCCGGGTAAAAGATGTTACTGTAAAGGCAACTCTTATATTTTGCATCACTCATTAGCTGTCTTTTTATAGAATGTCATGTAGCTGATTATATTACTCTAGCTACATCAAAGAAATTGTATATTTAAACATATAAACGAAATCCCTTTTAATTAAATATAACTATGAAAGATCCGTTGTCTTTATGTAAATACCTCGTGCTCAAGGTATAGTCAACCCTTTCACATCATATCATTTCAGTTTATAAAAAACTAGAATGAAAGCCAGCAGCTTCGCTGCTGTAGTAAATCAAATTTTCATGACAAAATTAGATACTGCCTTGAA
>JAQGAK010004484.1:0-12127 GCA_034696945.1 Lipothrix lubbocki
ATTTCATGACTTTATTTACATGTTATTCCATCGTCAGTACAAAAGATGACTGGTCTCCCCGATGTAACATGTGTAAAATGTGGGAAATAGGAGCACTAGGAATTTTGAAAGATATATAGGAGAATTCGTATCTGTAGTATTCTGCATTAGTGTTGTTGAGAAACTGGTAGATTCTGATTGTACTTAATACAATAAACAACAACAATAATACATAGTTGGGTATATAAAGAAACGTGGAATAAAGTTAAAAGTCAATTAAATATTTTTGTTTATTTTTATTATCAACTTTCTTTTCTATATTTTATTTATTTCCCCCGATTTCGTTGTCATTACGATATTTATATTTTATCTTTACGTTTTAATATCATCGGTATAAAAATATGTAATTTTTTCGTTTTCGTTATCGCTATTATAAAGTTATTTCTTATTTTAGCGTTATTACCGTTATTTATAATGTTATTGAATAACGTTATCCCAGCCCACTGTTTTAAAATACAATTCCGAAAATACTCAATAATAAAAATCTAAAAATCCAATACATAATAATAATAAAAAATACTTGAATAATTATATTAAAATCACTGAATAAAGTTTTATTCATTAATGTTGAACTATTTTTTTTAAACCAGAAAATTTACAAAATTATGTTATTTCCTTAAAAATCAAATAATAATGACCATAAAGTCGCTAAACTAAAAATAAATTTTGTCAGGATTTGTAGTCCAAATGATCAAAAAACAATTTTAATAATTTGTAGAATCATTTGTTTAATCTTAATCGGCTAACTTTTTCTCTGTGTCGGAATTTGAACCGCTAACTCGCATCAACGGCGAAAGGACAACAATCCTGGACGGCGCGGAATTCAAAACAACATTTTCTTCTCATGTAATCATTATCAAATCCTCATTATTGTCTCGAAATCAGAGAGAGCAGAAGTGAATAAATTAATAATATAAAGTACATATTACATAAATAAAATTAGTATCCGTATTTAAAGTTATTTATTACATGGGAAAGAGAAGTAAAATAATTTCTACTCACAATTGAATATGATTTGTCTCTCTGAACAAATAACGTCATCATGATTCTTCGTTATTTGAGCACCCACAACAACAACAAGAATAATTTAATTATTGATTTTTCTCTCAACATGCTTTTTAAACGGAATCTAGGTTAAACTAATTACATTGCCTTTGGATTACATTACTTACGTATTATTATTGTTATTATTCTGTCTCCTTCGCATTTAATCTCTGGTTACGATTCCTGCCCCCCTCAACAAAAACTTGTTTTTGTGATTTTGATGTTCAATTGGTGGTGTATTTATATACGTCCTCATCATTATCTCTTAACTTAAATATTTATTTATTATTATTATTACTGTACTTGACGACTTGAAAATTCCTTATCAATCATCAACATCCGAAGGTTGAAGGTGTGATTTCATCAGTGATAAAACGTCCGTTGGACGATCCACATTCAACATTTTGACTCATCATCAAATCATCGTCATCAAAATATCATCATCATAATTATTTAATCATCGTCGCTTCTTAATCTTCTGTCGCTATAGTAAATCATTTAATTATATCTTGGAATTATGTATTTATTTATGAAATTATAAATAGCAATTACGAATATTACGACCATGTGCTCATACAATTTCATTTATATTATTACAGATATCTCGAATTTTTAAAAGATTATTTTTCAAAATTTGAAATAAAATTTGACAATATTATTTAATTTTACTCTTTTGGATTCAATTGTGATAGAATTTCTCTCATCAGTTTGACGCAGAATTTATTTTATTGTCATTTCATTTATTTTTAAATTAAATTTTGACACGGAATTATTTATAATAAATCAGAAATTGGAATCAAACATTTTCATAATAATAATACTAATCAAGTAATTGTTTTTAATTTTTTTTAAAAAGGTCAGTCGACATGTCTCAAAAAATCAACGATTCTCCTTCTGTGACTGTTCCTAACAAACCTGCGAAGAAAACTCCGGATGACTATTGCTTCGGGAAATTATTAGGGGAAGGGAGCTTTGCTAACGTAATGCGTTAAATGTTGTTAATTTATTAGAAGAAATGTGAAATGAATAAAATAGATTATATAAGGATAATAAATAAAAGTAAATTTTAGAATAGACATTAGAAATTTAAAATAAAAATGTTTTTTTAAAAATAAGTATGAAAATGTATTTTGGAAGTTATAAAAATTGGGAAGGTTAAGACTCCTTGATATATTTATAGCTATTAAATTATATTTAAATACTATAAATAAGAATTGTATGAATAATTCTGTATTTATTTATTTTATTTCAATTATTGTTGCAGGTGTACCTTGCCAAAGATATTAAAGGACATCGAGAGTATGCAAGTAAGCGGAAATCGAATTCGGTTTTGATAAAAATTAATATGTTGCAGAATTGTTTAAAATTATATTTTAACACAAAAAAAACTTTTTGAAACTTTGCAGTAAAAGTATGCGAGAAAATACATATAATTCGGGAGAAAAAAGCGGAATCGATCCAGCGAGAGAAGCAAGTGATGACGATTTTATCAAATAATAAATCCGAAATTGCGCCCTTTTTTGTTAACCTTTACGCCACTTTTCAGGACTCGGAAAGACTTTGTGAGTTTAGAAAGAGGATAAAATAATTAAGTAAAATTAAAGTTTATAAAATAAAGCAATTAATATTGACAAATTATTATTAATAATTTCCAGATTTTGTAATGACCTACGCTCCATGCGGGGAGCTGCTAAAGTTACTGAATTCCCACAAGACTTTTTCCCTAGAGACTTCTCAGTTCTATGCGGGTGAGATACTTCAGGCCCTCTGTCATCTTCATAATTTAAATATTGTCCATAGGGACTTAAAGCCTGAGAATATTCTGCTGAACGAGCGTGGACATATTCTAATCACTGATTTTGGATCCGCCAAGATTCTTCCCACCAATAAGGAAAATAGTACGGAGACTGAGAATAAAGATGGGCAAGGTTAGCGATCCTGCTGAATTCTTTTAAATCTCAATATTTTGTAATTTGTATAATTTTTTTCCGTTTAAATTAAACTGAATGAATTAATTTATCAATAATGATTTTATTTTTATTTCTCAGATGAGCAAAGTACGAAAAAGCGTAAGAACAGCTTTGTCGGCACAGCGCAATATGTCTCTCCGGAAGTTCTTCAAGGAAAATATTCACTCGTCGGACCTCCTGCAGACATGTGGGCCTTCGGTTGCGTCGTTTATCAATTTTTGACTGGCTCATGTCCTTTTACCGGCCCGTAAGTTTAATAAATTCTACTGTTTTGAAGGGAAAAGTTTATGCAAATTGTCCTCTATACGCTGATATTTATTTTCTATTCCAATATTTTACACAGGAACGAGTACCTCATTTTCCAAAAAATCCTAAAAGTTACCTACGATTTTCCAGCGGACTTCAACCCAGACGCCCAGAATATTATCGAGAGTCTATTGGTAAACATTCTTTGGAGTTTGGAATAATTATGAAATATAGCTAAATGCTGAATACGTTATTTTTTTTAAAATTCGGCGTTTCTTAATTTAATACATATCTAATTTATATTTACAGAAACTGGAACCTGAGGAGCGACTCGGCTCAAAGGACGTTCATCGTTATTCTTCCGTTAAGACCCACGATTTCTTCCGTGGGGTTTTCTTCGATCAGCTTCACAGTCACGATCCACCAACTTTCCAGCCTGCCGAAGAGGTCGTGTCTACATTTTCTTCCGTGAGTTTTTAAATACAATTTTGTATTTGCGAATTGTTATTTTTCATTTATTATTTATTTTTATTTGTAAATTATTTATTTTGTAGTTATTATTTGTATCGTTATTTGCAAATTTGTAATTATTTATTAATCATTTATTTACAAATTATTTATTTTGTAATATTTATTATATATTATTTGTTAATTTAATGTTTATTGATAATTTATATATTTAATTAATATTTATCTATTTATTCATTTATATTTCTTTCGAACTTTTTCGTCGAATAATTGAATTTTTATTTGTCCTAATTTTATATCTCAATTGGTTTTGCTTGAAAAGGTGGGCGACGGCGACGTCCGGCCCGGTTTCGACCCCCGAATAATCGCCCAGCGTCTCTTGGCCAGCGATGGTGACCAGCCGATAATATGGGCGAACAGTCGACCTTCCTCCGACTCCATCAACAATACCAATAACCAAAATAATTGTAATAAAGACACTGAAGCAGATCGACCGTCAAAAGAGCCAATGGACACCAAGCACCCAGAGCTTTTATTGGAATCAGTCATTGCAGAGAAGCTGGAGCAACAAATAGAAAAATCCCCGTCAAGTCGCTGTTACTGTTGTTGAGGGAGGAAGAATAATAATAAATAAATAAGAAGAGATTTCAAATAAAGAACATACATACTTACAACGAAAGCTTATTCAAATAGTAGGAGGAAAAGTTGAAATAATACAAGAATATTAATGAAGAATATTAAAAAGTGATGTTTAAAAATCATATATATATATGTATTACTATTACAATTTAAAATGCATTTAATTGCCAGAACCCTTGTCATTCAATTTGTGGGTGCTCCTTTTAACTACGTAAGAAATATTTCCCGCTTATTAATGTTAGGAGAAACTCATAATTTATTGTTGAAATATTATATAATTAACATATAATAAATTGAAATAAATTAAAAAATAAATGATATAATAATTATATAATTATTATCTTACCATAAATATGAAATAAGAATTAAAAATTATCCGTGTAATATTTCACACTAATAAATTATGGCTACGAATTTATTTAACGGAATTTAGTTTTACTCTTTAGATTATTAATTAAATCAAGAAAATTGTAATTCATAATTTAATATAATGATTATTAATTATTAATTAAATCTGTTGAAATAATAATTAACTAATTAAATATTTCTACTACTATAATAATTTTATTTTACATCGACAAAGAAATTAAAAAAAGGAAGATTGTAAAGAAAAATATTTAGGGACGTGTATGCAATTATAATAATAATTATTATTATAATTATAAAAATGTATGTGGAATAATATTAAAAACTCGAATAAAAAATTACAAGAAACAAATAAAACGAAGAAATCAAGTGTATCAACAAAAAAACATGAAAATAAAAAACCCTTCAAAGTCAAAAAAATCTAGAAAAATTGTTAAAAACAAGAAAAAAGATCTTAAATTTAAAAAATGCTTATAAAAACAAAATTAACAAATTTACAAAATGTAGGAAAAAATTAGAGTAAATTAAATAATTAAAATAATAAGAAAGTTTGAAAAGGAACTGTTAAAGATGTTTGCAGAGCAGATGAGGAGGAGAATGGAAATAAATGAACTTATTTTTATTAATAAACTTTTTCGCTTTTTATTTATTCAACATAACTTTGTAACATATACAACACAATCATAACTTTATTATTTTTGTACAAACTAAATTATAGGATAAAACACTGTTCTACTATATTTATTATTATTCGTGACTGCTTTTACTATTTTTCATTGCAATAATGTAAATTCACGTTTTTTAAATTAACTGACAAAAAACATTCTACAAAAAATAATAATTATTACTTTAAAAATAATATTAGGAACTAAAAGCAGAAACGGATTATTTTAATAATCTTTTTCGGATTTAAAAAATAAAATTAATTATTTGACAAATAAAATTATTAAACTGTCATAATTTAATTATTTAAATATTGTCTGATTTAAAATACGTTTGAAGAACTTGTGGGCTTATTAAATAATATTTTACTATTATTTATTTTTCATTTTTAAGTTACTTATTTTTTTTATTATTAGTAATTAATTGAATTTTAAAATTCCTACTCCATTACTACTCCACATAGATCCCACATTCTTTATATCGGAAGGCTCAGGTTTACAAATATTGTAAAGTAGTATTATTATAGACTTATCGGACCAACATCACTTTTTACATGAAAACTCGTTAAGAATTTTGTTTACCCCGCTGTTGTTAACAATTATGACCACAATAATTTTTTTCAATAGCAAAAGGTAAAAGATTTTTATTGTCTTGGATTATTGTATTGCGATGATGAGAGGGAAAGATCTGAACCCTTTTTCTTGTCTTACAATAAGCTTCTGCCATTATTAGTCAATTATTATTACTTTTATAAATATTTTATAGTCAAATGATTCTCACTACGAGGTTTACTACTACTTTACTACTAGGAATTTTCTAAACACAATAACAATATACCAACATTTACAATTATCAATTATTTTTAATATTAATATTCACAATATTAGTCACAATACTTTTACACATGAATTGTCCCGCGTCTACAATGAGCCTTTATTATTTTGGTTTGGGGTTATTTTTAATTTAAATGTGATTTGATCTGAATTTACTATGTAATGTTTTGAAGTTTATTTATATTTAAATTGAATAGAATTTTGAATTTACTCTGTATGTTCTGTATTTATTTTGTGTTTACTTCGAATTTATTTTGAATTTATTTGGAGTTTTTTTCGAATTTATTTTGAATTTATTTGGTATTAGTAATTTTGAATTTATTTGGTATTAATTTTGAATTTATTTGGTATTAATTTTGAATTTATTTGGTATTAATTTTGAATTTATTTGGTACTAATTTTGAATTTATTTGGTATTAATTTTGAATTTATTTTGTATTAATTTTGAATTTATTTTGTATTAATTTTGAATTAATTTTGTATTTATTTTGAATTTATTGGTATTCATTTTGAATTTATTTGGTATTAATTTTGAATTTATTCTATACTTACTTTATTTCTAATTTATGTTGAATTTATTTGTGGAAGAATCTGAAATACCACAAGGAAACGTAGTGTTAAAGCCCAGCCCAATTAACTCACTCTTCCATTTTTCGCCATTTAGGCTCATAATAATAAATTGATTTTTTTAAATCTCCAGGATTTACAATACTATTAAGTCCATTACAGTTTAGTTTCTTTCGACTTGAACTTTAAAGTTTTTGTCAATAATTTTTTTAAATTCAGAATTAACTCATTATTATCGTAATAAATGCAATATTTGCATAAAAATGCATATTTTGACATGTTGGTAATCAAAGTCAACGACAGGGACACAAGGGAAAACTAAACTAAGGCCGTCCTGCTCGGGAACCTAAATTCGCTAATGATAATGCTTCGCCCCAACAGTCAGCTACTTGGTAATAATTAAATTACCCATAATAACAACAAGTGAGATCAGTCCATGCCCAATAGATTTTTCAGGAAGGAGTTTTTTCAAGTTCTACCTAAGAGAATTAACATTCAAAAAAGATTAAGAGCAATGATAGGAAAATCCGAAAGTGGGTGTTGTAATATTATTATTACAATTCGGGAATAGGAGCAAATTTGAAAGGAAGAGTCGAACTAAAATGAAAGGAAGGAACACACAAAAGGGAAAAAGAAGAAGCTTCAGCATTCGGCAAATGGGGCATATTTAAGGCTGTGATTTTTAAAACGTAGTGTTCACAATAATTATTAAATTAAATTAAAGCTTACATTTACAAGGGCTAATAGTAATTAAGTAGATTAAACATTTTTAATAATAATAATAATAATTAATAATAGGTAACGTAACCGAAGTAACTTAAAGTACATTTATACAGTCAATAACAAGAATCCAACTACTACAACAAAATTTCTACTTTGTCTAGTTATTAACTTCAACAATGATAAAAATTATTTTTGGCTAAATGGAATTCAGAGAGATTATGAATTCCATGCGTTCGGACTAGTTGATTTTTAATATTTTTCAGTTTATTATCCTTTGTGCTCAATCAGCAACGCTTCAAGCAATTATGTCGGACCTGTAATAACAATTAAATTTGAAAATTATAATTAAAATACTTTTTACTTGAAAAATATAGAATAAATTTAAAACTAATACAAAATAAATTCAAAATACATAAATATAAAATAAATTCAACATACATAAATGCAAAATAAATTCAACATACATAAATACAAAATAAATAAAAAAAAAATTCAAAACGAACAAAAAATAATATATGATTTAATGTGACAGAACTTACTGAGAAGGAGCAGCTGCGGGAGAGTCAAACAGCTGCGTCATCTTAATTCGTTTACATTTTATGTTGAGATTTCGTATTTCATCTTGTAAGTCCGTGCCGAAGGTACTCCTGTATTGAATGTTCACATTGCATGATTATTTAGTCATGTAGCGCAAAAGAAAGACAGAATTAAAAATTAACAGTAACGGAAACTAAAAGGAATGCAATAAAAGAACAACGATTATCAATAAATATAATTAAAAATAATTGAGACCAACCACAACTAGAATTTTGTTAGTAACAAGAATTGGCATTGACACTTACTTGGCTTCAATATCAACGGTATCAAGTTCGGTGTGCGGAATTACATCAACATTCTCCCTCCATTTTTCCACACCATTCCAAGCAATCATGACCCCGTTGTCCGTGCACAACTTGTTGGGAGGACAGACAAGACGATAACCATACTCCTCACAGACTATGGAAATCCCACGCTTGACGTATTCATTGCACGCTACTCCACCGGAAACGACCTAATATTGACAAACAAATTTTATCCCACAATTAATTACAATTTTTAAACTGGAAATTTTAAATAAACTATTTACACAAAATCAACAAATATAAAATCATAATATCTAAAAAAATAACCCACCAAAATCCTCTGGCTCTCCGGTATAAGATTCTTCATCTCTGCGTAAATCATCCCCCGTTGAATCTTCTTGCAGAGGTGCATGACCACAGCATGCTGAAAGCTGGCGCAGATATCTGGTAAAGACGGGATAAGGTCGCTACCTTCCACTTCTGCATTAAAACAAGCAACAACAATATATGAAATATTATTTTGTATTTATTTTGAAATATTATTTTGTAACTATTCTGATTTTATTTTGCATTGCTTTTGTAGTTATGTATCTTGTATTTTATCAGTGAAAAAAGGCATACCATGTTTCCGCTCCTCCCGAAGAATATGTCTAAGAGCAATGAACTTGAGGCCGGCAAAGCTCCAATTGCAATCCCGGTATTTATACATCGGTGTAGGGAACTGGAAGGCTTCAGGATTTCCCTGTTTAGCATAATGTTCAATAGCAGCACCGCCGGATAATGACGATCCCTCTCTCATGTTGTGCAACTTCAGTCTTCTAGCCGTCTGTCAATTATTACAAATAAAAATCAAATTATTAAATAAATCCGATTGAGCTCATAAAAACAAGCTGCTAATTAATAAAGTAAATAGGAAATGGTAGAAATAAATCATAATTAAAAATAAAATATTGACCTTATCAAAGGCTTCTCCCGGCGCATCATCAATAGTTTTCCCAATCAGAAGGAAGTCGTTAATGCCCCTGGCAACTGCAAGAAGGCAGTGACCCCCGGAGATGAGAAGGACCAAATATGGGAAGTTAATATTTTCGAGCATTCGGGCCGTTAGGGCATGAGCTTCCATGTGATGAATTGGGATGAAGGGCTTCTCCCCCTTGAGGCACAAGTCCTTCCCCCATTTCACTCCTACTAACAAGGACAGTGCCAAGCCTGCAGAAAGGAAGATTGCAAAAATATAAAAATTAAATAATCCATATCATCGGCGGAGATGCAAAGTGGGTTATCTCCATATGTGCATCTAGCTGCAAATTGACACATCCACCATCATTTTAAGTGCAAGGTATGGGTATCCATGGGATAGCTCCGCTATAATTCACAATTGCCTTGCAGTTGAAATTTTAAACACAAAAGCTTATCAGTATTTAATAAAATTTAAATGGCAGGATATCACATCTTTGCACTGATTGATGGTGGATATCTCACGTTGCATTTAGGTTTACATGGAGATAACCCACTTAAATATTATAAATAATTTTAATTTAATTCATCAAATACGGAATCCCCTTATTATTACCGGGTTTAACTGTCGTCGCAATGGCATCAATATCTTCAAGAGAAATATTTGCTTGGTCAGTCGCCTCTCGAATGATCCGCCCGATATTTTGCTCATGCAAGTGCCGCGCGATGGGTGGAATGATTCCTCCATGGCTGTTATAAAAAGTAATAAAATTTGACGTTATTAACAAAATTATCGAAAATCCATCATAATCATCACAACATAATTATGAATAAATTAATTCATCAAAATGATCCCGTAAACCCCACCAAATCACCCAAATTCAATATCTAATTCTAATTCATGGAATCTTCCTCAAAATCATTACAAATTCATTAAATCTTTCCCAAAATCATTACAAATTCATTAAATCTTTCCCAAAATCATTACAAATTCATCAAATGTTTCCCAAAATCATTACAAATTCATCAAATATTTCCCAAAATCATTACAAATTCATCAAATATTTCCCAAAACTCCTTGCAAATTCATCAAATTGCTGGCCAAAACTCCGGAAACATCCGACATTAACTTTGCTCTTTAACAGTATTTAACTGAATATAATTAATATTCAAAGGTCAAATGTCATTACTTCAAATGAATCTGAAGCTGTGAATGGAGAGACTCTCCCAGGATCCTCCGGTCGGTAGTGACGATAGCGGCTCCGGTGTCATCGCAAGAAGTTTCAATTCCCAAAATAATCCCCGGCCGCTTCCCGTCCAGCTCACTGAAGCTGCTGTAGAGTCTTCGTCGGGTCAGGATCGGACTATTATTGATGACCCGGGCATTCCCCCCAAGAAGTCCCGCTCCCGCCTCCTCACAAATGCATGGCAATGAAGAATGAAATGTTTGGAACAACTTACTCGTTGCAAGTCTATATTTATGCATTGGGAGTATTTTTTATTTATTTATTTAAATTATTTTTTCAACCCAATTCAATTTTTTTTTATTAGCTCGGGTCAACAAAGCCAACAAGAATAATATTCCAGAACCCTCAATCAAGACGAAATAAGTTATAGCACCTTCAAGAATTTACACTATCTCAGAACGTCTTGATTTATAAAATTTTTGGCTAGAACGTTTTTAAATGCAACAAAAATTCTGGCTCAAATATTTTTAAATATTATTATAGATTTGTATACTTTGTAAATAGCACTTTTAAAATAATCACGCAAAAGTAGCACGTTTAACTAATAGTGATATTAGGACGTTTAATAAATAATAGAGATATTAGCACGTGGCGAGGATTAAATGCAAAAATTAACACGCCCGAGCAGAACGGAAGTGGAGTATAGGAATCCGCAATATTAAAACTGCATTTACAATTAATAGTTTAAAATCTAAAATGTATTTATTATTGGTGAGTAAATTATCTTTTTTTTGTGCAAATAATTTTTTCACAGCAGCAGCAGCATAAATTTATTTGTGAATTTAATGTGAGCGGATTCAAAACTGGAGGGGATTTTATGGAGGAAGTGGGTCAATCGATCGGCGAATGAGAACATCTTTAGATTTCCCTACAATCTCTCCCGGTCCCGGGTTGTCTCCTCTGTTCTGATTCCCTATATATTCTCTTATATGTAGGAATTCTTGTCTTATGGTATTTAGCATTGAAAAAGTCACCTCGCTCGCACTCCCGAAACTCGTGGAGCTCAACGTGCTCTTTTGTAATATGGAATTCGCTTCTTCTATTATATTATTATTGTGACATTGGGAAAACATGTGGGTGGACTGTCCTTTCCCTTTGCTCGTATTTTTCTTTCTCTGGATTCCCTATACCCAGAGATGTACATCTATGTGACCGTTGCGTTACTTTACGCTGCTTTCGTTACGTCAAATAATGGCGTTAATTATCGTTCCGTTATTTGCAAGTTATTTTCGCACCACTATTGTCCGTTACGTTCCTCTAATTTATTTTTTCCAGCGTTACACTACCGTTATCGTTATTTTAAAATATCTTTTTGCCGCTACTCTAGATATTAAATTTTGCTATCCAATAGAATAATTTTCCGGACAAAATGTGTGTATATATTATGTATTTTATGCAAAAAAGGCAATTTCTAAGGACATTTTAGGTTACATTTAGGAAAATGTGTGAATTAATTTGTCAATGACGTTATTATCACGTTAATTGTGAGCTTGAGTAAAATAGCATTATTTGTCGTTATAATT
>JAQGAK010004485.1:0-12127 GCA_034696945.1 Lipothrix lubbocki
TTCATTAAAGGTTTTTGGGTTTGTTTGATCACAAGACCTTCTTTAATTTTTCTCGAAAAATGTCGTTTTTCAGGAAGTATGATTAAATGTAAATTGCAACTTGTTAGCAGAATTAGCAGAATAAATTTAAGTATAACGAATTGTTTTTTTTCCAAAAGTAAACCAACGCCAAGTAATCGTTTATTTGGAATCTTCTTCTGATTTAGCCCAATACATATTTTTTGTTTAATTAACATAATATGCTGGAAACAGCAAGTACTTTAATTGGAGGAATTATTAAGAATTTAAAGGAATTAAATATTCATAAATATGCAGTTTTGACAGTTTACAATCTTTTTACGAATATATAGAAATTCAATGCTTTCCCTGTGAAAATGAAGGGAACTCTTCAACCGAAATTTGCTCAATTTTAAGTGATGATTTTTAGTGGTATTAAAACACTGATTTCCCAGTGTGAATTCAGTCGTTTATTTTAAATGAAGAATATCAAGCTTTCGTTGCTCGAATAATTGCCACAGGATATTCGATTTGAATCCTCGCCGGAGACTCCAGCGTAGGAGCGGGCTTAGTCCAATTTTTAAAAGCTTCAGCCGCAAACTTTCGAAACTTGTCTTATTTTCCTCCGGGCAAACGTACAACTCCCGACGATATCAGCATATCTGCAAAGCAATCAGGAAGTACTGCATATCAGAACATTATTAATTCTAAGATCAATTTTCCAGAATCGCACAATTAAATTTAAGAGAATACATTACCCGCAAACATGTCAAAATTTTCAAAGAAATGCCGCTGCATAATTTTTTCAACCTCCAGAACGTCAAAGCCAGCCCGCTTGAATTCTTCTGCATACTCCCGTGTATACGCGAATTCCTGTTGCAATAAATATTGTTATGGCAGCTACAAACCTTATTAATTAATATTAAAATACTGGGTGATCAATGGCAAAGCATAAAAAATTTATTTACGTGAAAACAATCACCAAACTCCGAATCTCGCCGGGCCTCATCAATTTCAAGATTGACCCTCCGCGGAATAAATTCCAATTTCGCCACCTGGTTTTAGCATTTTGTACAAATGCTCTAAGGCTTTGCTGATTGACATTCATGCAAGTTGTTAGTTTTCTATGATTTTTTCTAATTAGAAATATTTGCTCTCATCAAGTTACTTACGTTGTCTCAGGAATCCAATGGAGTACATAAAAAGAGAATATTTTGTCAAACTTTCCTTCAAACTTGTTAAATTGTGGATCAAATATATCAAAATATTGATATTTAATACTGGAGTGCGGATTCTCTTTAGCCGCATGCATCACTGCAGACTTTGAAATGTGGACTCCGAAGATCTCCAGATGGCCGTCTTCAGGCATTTGCTTTTTAATTTCAGGGAGCAAAATTGTTACAAAACCGGTACCACAGCCAAAATCCAAAATTACATCTGACGACTTCCAATTCATTGGTCGAACCAGCTGTGGGATAATTTTCTTGGCGTATTTATCCTGAATTGGGGCGTTTCGTAAGTTGTGGGATCGTTCATTTTGAAAAGTTTTATTGGCAAATTGTGCCCTGTACAAATTCAATAACTGTCAGAAATTGTTTTGTTATTAGCCTAAGCAAATGAAAGCGAGAAATTGAAAATATATTATTAATATTGACAGTGATATTCAAATAATGTCAGCACTAGAATAAAATTCTACAGGAACAAATTCTGCGAGTAACTCTGAACTTCCTTTAAATAAGCGTGTACTGCTCCATCGTAGTCTCCGAACGAAACCAGTAAATAAATTACTTTCCTTACACAACTGGCTGCAGCCTCCATAAACTATTGGAATTTTTTATTTTAACCATATTCACTGTCTTTGCGTAAGAGGTTATGAAAAAATGTGGACGTTAGGAAATTTTCTCAGCGCTGAAATGGGTAATTTTATCTATAAGCCAATTATAATATGACATGCACAAATTGAAATTCTTGGGAATATTTGATTAGAAAATCAAAACTTTTATTTTATTTTTTTGATATAAAGATTGCGAGTATGTAATTAAGTTTTTTTTAAAAATATCGGTAATGACATTCCTATATAGTCATTATTGACGGTCATTGACATCAATCTACCAAAAGTATGCATGTAACACATATGTATTTAGATGTGATGTGTATTTTTTGATGCTAACCTGGAGTATTAAGTATTAAGTTGGGGACTAACCACCCGCGGCATTTCTTGCAAGAAATGGGTGTTGAGAATTTTTCTGATGTATGTAATTCTAGTTTCTAGGCAATTTCGAACATTTCTCAAATATTATTTTAATATAATTTGCCAAATAAAACAGATTTATACATCTACTAATTTAAATTATACTAAGCAATTCCTAAATAAATTAGCTTAAAATAATTCATATATTGTTTTTGAAAAGAATTTGGTTCGGAAATTAAATAAAAATGAAGTAAAAATAACAACTGAAGATTTAAAATTTAAATTTAAATCATATTTTTGTAGTACATCATTTAATTTTTTTATTTCAATTTTTAATGAAGACATTCTTTCAAATTGGCAATATGATAAAGCAATTAAGCTTAAAGGTTACATTACATTACATATTCG
The DNA here is from genome assembly GCA_034696945.1 of Lipothrix lubbocki. Classification (NCBI taxonomy): domain Eukaryota; kingdom Metazoa; phylum Arthropoda; class Collembola; order Symphypleona; family Sminthuridae; genus Lipothrix; species Lipothrix lubbocki. The sequence continues at coordinate 2,597 of JAQGAK010004485.1, forward strand.
TTTCCTGTAAAGACTATGAGACAGCTTTGCTTTAAGTAGTTTAAAAGACGCTTTCCTTGGAGCCTTGAAGGCGTTTTTGCTGCCTAATTTCCCGCTCGACATTTAAAATGTACTCATTTCAGTCTTCAGACCAAATCACCAAATCACCAAACCTTACGCGTCAGACCTTTGACTGTACGGTGGGAGCAGTGATGGCAATGCACAAAAATATGTTTATACTAGCAAATAAAGCGATCGCCGTAAGGGCGATGGTAGCTTCGAATGATTTTGTAGCCTAATATATTTATTTATCATTTAAATTTAATTTTTATAAATTTATTTAATTCATAATTAGACATTATTAATTTAAATGTTTTAGAATATATTTCATTCATAAAAAGCATTTAATTAACTGATAAGTTATTAATTATTTTTTTCGAACATATTTAATTCATAATTATGTATTTAATTACTTGGTAATTTATTATTTAATTTTTTAGAGTATATTTAATTCATAATGATGGATTTATCAAATTGGTAATGAACTATTTATTTTTTAGAATATATTTATTTCATAATCATGTCTTCAATTAATTGATAGTGGTATATATTTAAACCCCAGTCAATGTGAGAGAAATTTATGCTAATGTTGAATAAATAATTACATAATATTTAGTTCAATAAATGCCTAAAAATTAAACAATTATATTTAAATTATTTAAATATTTAGTCATGAATAAATATATTCTTAAAACGTTTCAAATACATAAATATTTAAAAATTAAATTTAAACATTTATCAATTTAAATAAATACATACATATAAATAAACTTAAATAAATTGAATACATAAGTATGAATTAGATACATTCAAATAAATTAAATACATAAGTATGAATTAATTATTTAAAATTAAATTAAAATTCGTTAAATGTAAAATAACGAACAAATAAATATGTACTTATTATTATTATTATTATATATATATATATAACATATACTATATTTATATATTTATCAATAGCATAGAAATTAATGGGAACAGACGTTCGTATAGCATGTAGTACAGGGAAACATGTTTACATTGTATATTTTCATACTATGCTATCACTGCTTCCAGCGTACAGCCAAATGTCTGCAACATGAGGTTAGGTTACCAGTGGGCTTCAGAACCGAATTCATCTCTCTACAATTTATACTTAAAAGAATAATAAAAAATTTGGTTAAAATGTTCACGAAATTTAGTAACAACTGCAACTACAAGGTTGAATATCAGAATTCCTGGCTTGGTAAATATTATTAATATTATTTTTAAAATCATTACAGTATTATTTCTAATTAATATTCATTAAACATTATGAGCAATTTTCTTTTCTTTTAGTCTTTCTAGATCTCGAAAGCGAGGATAATACTGCTATTAAACCAGAAATGATAATTAAACTACACTATTCTACACTATGGGCCTCAAAATTTTGGGACGACTGGAAAAAGAACGATTTTATCACAAATAAAACGAAAGAAAAGTTACACAATTATAAAAGACCTCGGGCATTAATTCCCAACGAAACAAATTGTGAAACACGGAATATCGTTCCCACCAAACAAGAATTACCTTGCTTATTGCCAGAGTGCCCGAGAAAATTTTTTCATTTGGAAGATCTGAAGAAACATTTGAAGATCCACACCGACAGTTTGTTCAAATGTAATTACTGCAACAGACAGTTTAAAAGTAAAAGTGCGGTAATATGTCACATTCGAATTCACACGGGAGAAAAACCCTACAGATGTACCGTTTGTCCGAAATCCTTTTCAACACTTGGTATCCTACAAACTCACACGAGAACACATACAGGAGAAAAGCCTTTCGAATGTACAATTTGCCGAAGATTCTTCTCTCAAAAGTCCACATTACAGGCTCATATGATAATTCACAACGGGAAAACGCCTTACAATTGTAAAATTTGTGCAAAATTATTTGCTTATCGAGCTGCCCTCAGACGCCACATAATGAGAATACACACCGACAAGTTGCCTTGTATCAGCTCAATTGGTCGTAAATGCCACATCAGTAAGAGACACCAAAACACAAGGAGAGTAACCAAACGGGAAAAGGTAAATACGCCCAAGAATTATAATGCAAAAATTATGCATAAAGAAGATTTAGGAAATCCGTCAAGACATCACAACGAAGGGGTTTCAATGGAAGCCACAACAACAAGGATGCAGCCTGAATCTAAAGAAACGACTGTCCAACAATCTTCTGTGACGTGTCACGTTTGCCACATAGTATCTCCATCCTTACAAGATATGTGCCGTCATTATTGTACTCAGCATAATTTACCGAAAGTTGTTATGAAAAAATTGGTTTTTCAAGGAGAAAAAGTTCTTTTGTCGTAACTACAAACATCTACAGATGAGAGCAATTACAAATTTACTCCAATTTTTTCAAATCTATTGTAAAAGGGTTGAATTTGTGCGTAAAAGTGGAAGACAAAGGTTAACATTATGTGTAGAAATTATTAAACTAGAATTATTATTATTGGACCTATTTTCAAAATTTAATACATATTATTATATATTTCTTTGTATTATTTATTATATATTATATTTATTTATTTCCCTAATGTATTTTTGCGCATTTTAATTTTTAATTTTAATAGCCCTTTTGAATGTATTCGTTTATATAAAGAGCTCATAGGCATATTAACATGTATGACATGTGGATTCAAGAGCTCTTTTAAATGGAAAATTCTCTTATATGGAGTTCTCTTATGATCATTATTAAAATATTTTTTCAATGAAGGCAAAGCATACCAAATTTATTTACATAAAAAAAATCATGAATCTCAACGGGCTTCATCCATTTCAAGATAAAGATAATATCCCTTCGCACAATAAATTCATTTTGTAGTAAAAATTGAAAACAAATAGTCGTGTGCATTAAAACTCATATTATCTTCAGGGCTTATACAAAATTGGAAAAATTAGTTGAAGAAGCAGAAGAGTTTTTAAACGTGTTATGTAGTATAAACACAAATTTTTACTGCTGACTAAACGCATGCTGACTACCTATACTGAAGTGCATTTCATTTAATTTATATGGATCAACAACACTTTTATCAAACTTTCTCTGTATGTTATATGTATGTATAGTTAATCAGATTAAAAAAATACTACAATTATTAGATTTATTGTTTTCTAAATTATTTTATCCCCGATATAATCCCATATAACAAACAACCTTTATGTAGTTAATACTTTTGGTAATCTAGCCCAAATTTCCAAAATTAATTACAAGTGTTAAATAATTCCCTATTTACAAGTTTTGACGTGCATTATCGTGAAAAACTGATCATTATATGAGCATCCGCAACGGAATAACGCAAAATCGCAATGACTACAAACAGTGTGCTCAATGTTCTTTTAAAAATGTTAAACTTTTCTTGCTCGAACCATTACTACGGGGGTTTCTGATAGAACCCTCTCTGGGGATTCTGAGGTTGGGGATGGCTTAAACCAATTTTTAAACGCTTTTGCTGCAAACTTTCGGAACTTGTCTTCTTTTCCTTTAGGCACATCTGCAACTCCCATCGACATCAGCATGTCTGCAAAGAAATCAGTACGTATACAAGTCACATTAAATGTTTTAATTACAGTAATATATAGAATGGCATTTTGATTTATGAAAATTTATGCAAATTTTAAATTAAAGGATTCACCTGCTGGACTGTCCAAATTTTCAAAAAAATATTGCTGTGTAATTGTTTCTGCTTCTAAAACCTCAAAACCAGCTCGTTTAAATTCTTTTGCGTACTCCTGTGTATCCGCGAATTTCTGTAGAAATAATAATTATTAAATTTTTATGAGTGACACTTGTATTAACATGCAAATTCTTCATCAAATGCAATGTATCTAAAATATTACACTGGAACCTCGCTATAAGAGGCTTCCATATAAGAGAATTCTCTCTATAAGAGATCCTTTGGGCTCGCATTTCATACATGGTTATTAGCATACGCGCTCTCTTTATAAGAGAATTTCTACATAAGAGACAGATTTTGGTGATTTATAGCGTTCTCTTACAGCGAGGTTTACTTGGCTGTTAAGGTGAGGCTATGTTAGTCGAATTAATAAATTATATTCTATATAAAATATACTTACATGAACAAATTCACCAAACTCCGGATCTTGGCGGGCCTCATCGATTTCAGGATTGAGAGCATAAATCCCAATGCAATACATTCCAATTTCCCCTCCTGTTTTTAGCATTTTATACAAACGCTCCAGGGCCTTTCTGATAAACATCCATAAAATGTAAATTATTAGCTTTCCATAATTTTTTATAAATTCGAAATATGAACTCCTCTGAAGTTACTTACGTTGTCTCAGGGATCCAATGGAGTGCATGAAAAGAGAATATTTTGTCAAATTTTCCTTCGAATTCGTTAAAATGTTTGCCAATTATATCAAAATGTTGATATTTTATATTGGGGTGCGCATGCTCTACAGCCGCATGCACCACTGCAGTTTTGGAAATGTCGACTCCAAGGATTTCCAAATCACTGCCAATTGGCATTCGACTTTTAATTGCGGGGAGCAAAATGTTCTTCGTAACAGAACCAGGACCAGAACCAAAATCCAAAACTAATTCCTTGGACGTCCAATTCATTGACTGAACTAATTGTGGGATGAATTCCTTGGCGTCCTTTTTCTGAATAAGTCCGTTTTGAGTATCGTACGCTATTGGATCGTTCATTATGAATATATAATCGAGTTTCGTTTTGAAGGTGAATGAAATTAAATACAAATTTGTAAGATGATAAAAGATTTTGCAAAATTCTGAAATACGATAAAGTGTACTAAACAATTATTCTTCGATAATTAATGTCGACTTTGTAGGGATACTTTCCAGCATCAACGTCTTTAGTATATTAAATACAAAATTCGAACTTCTTTTATTTATATGAGGTAGTTCTGCACAGCTTGGACCTTCTTATGTATATTAAACACAAAACAGTTATTCAATTTATTTTATTGAAAACGACCGGAATTCTTAGCGTCATTCTTGCTTTTTTCCATTTTTGCAGTGTTCTTAGGCACTTGGACGCACGTGTTTGGGAAAAACATCCAGACAGTTCGAAACTTATTTAAGCAAAAAACAGGTTATTAATTCATATATTTGTGTCGGACATAAATACATACAGCATACATGTCAGACATAAAAATTGAAATTGATCTGATAAGGATACTTAAGCGAAAAATCAGCATTCGCAGAACGTTAATTTCACAAGATACATTTTTTGATGATTCGACATCTTGAAATTAATTGCAACACGAATACAAAAAATTTAGAATCAATTGTAATCATATTTCATTACATTTTATTCAATATTTTTTGCAGGAATTGCAATTCATTAACTTTGTATGATCCAATCTGTGTTAGGATTGCTGCAATAACATTTTTATAGTGGAGAAGCGACAAGTGTTGGATAAAGTATGCTACATATTTATATTTAGATAAATTTCATAAAAGTTAAAAATTATAAATTTCAACGTGAGGTGACAAATTTTCATGCCCTACATAAAATGGAACGTTGGTGAAAAATCTTGTTTCGTTATTGGCAGGAAATTTAAAATTCAAGTACATTTTTAAAGGTGATTCTAATTTCTATTTCCGATTAATTGCTAGCAATAATTGTTTTGCATCATCTTATACTGAACCGATTAAACATGCAAATAAAATAATTTTTGGCACACAATCGTCACATCTTCTGTATAAAATGGCAATATTCATTAATTGCTTTACAATACAAAATGAAATTTGTCAATGTGAAATTGATTTAATATTTGCAAAATTCACTGTCTTCAAATCATATAAAAACTTCTCTCACATTTAAATTATTTACTACTCTACAATAATTTTTATGCTAAAATCATTTTTACAAACCTCTACATCAGACATTATTTTACAAGTTACAATTATATAAAATCCTAAATTCAAAAAAATCCTATTGTTTTGAATTTCCCGCAGCAATTGGATAACGCAAGTCCTAACACTAATTTTAGTGAAATTATCTGTTTGTGCAAGTATGAACTAACCTGAATTTTTTAATTAACGTCAATGGAATGAATATTTCCATGAATGAACATTTTTCTAATTGAATATTATTTTGATACTGTTAATCTTTCGCCGCCCGAATAAGTACTAAGGGAATCTGTACCCGAGCCCTGGTTTGAGACTCAGGAGTAGCAGCCGGTCTACACACGTTTTTAAACGCGGAAGCTGCTATATCACATACATAAATCCGCTGACCAATGTGAACAACATTCACTATCGTGGAAATAATTTTTTGAATAAAAATTTAAGTCGTTAAAATTAGAAGCATTCTAAAACATTTTTCAAATCATATTACATATGAATACTGACTTCAATAGCGAAATAAGTTGAATTTGTCGCATCAAAACATACAGACATAGTACATAAAGATTAATTAGATTACCACGTAAGCCAAGATAAATGGATATAAATAATAGAGATTTATGTTTTATTGTACATTTTAGTAATTGAGACACCTACATACATGGTCTGTATATGATGAGGCTTAGATTGCCGAGATCATGATTACAAATCGTTTCATTTTTAGGGCTTGTACAGAATCGACATAAGCTTAAGGTGCAGAAGAGTTTTTAAATGTCTCAGTTTTAACATTTCAAAGTATGAAGTTTTCATATTTTTACTACTTACTACGGAATGCTTACAACATACTGAAATGCATTTAATTTAAAATAATTAGCACTTTAATCAAACTTTCTATGTAGTTTTATATAGTTATTAAAATTCTGGAAAAAAACTAGAATTTTATTCTATTTAATGTTTACTTACATCGTAGGTTGAATAGTCGTTTCTAAAATATTTTATTCCCTGTATAGTCCCACTCTAAAACCTAAGTAATCTTTTTGTTAATTAGAACTAACCCGAATTTTAGGAAGTAATCAGGAGTTTCAACTTTATTTACTCATTTAAACGTTTATACGCGCAATATCAAGAAAAACTCAATGTTGTCTGCTATGTCCACACTATGGAACACACAAAATTGCAGTGGCTACTAACAACGTATTCAATTATTTTTGGAAATGTTACACTTTGGTTGCTCGAACCATCACAATAGGAGTTTTTGACAGAATCCTTTCTGGGGACTCCAGGGTAGGAGCCGGCGTAACCCAATTTTTAAACGCTTTCGCTGCAAATGTTCGAAACTTTGCTTCTTTTCCTTGGGGTACAAGTGCAGTTCCAGTTGACATCAACATATCTGCAGGGAAACGTGTACATTACAAATGAAATGCTAATTAAATAATAACAGCATCATATATATTGGTGGCATTGTTGCAGTAATTAATGTTGTTGTAAATTTATGGGAATCAGGTACCAGCTAAAACGTCAAAATTTTCAAAAAAATGCTCCTGAGTAATTGTTTCAGCTTCTAGAACTTCAAAACCAACCCGTTTGAATTCTTTTGCATACTCCCTTGTATTCGAAAATTCCTGTTACAAGAAATAATAAATTGCTATCAGAAAGACTTGTATTACCTCTAGCAAACTATGCAGCATTTACAAACAAAAGCAACGAATACAAAATTCACTTACATGAAAACATTGACCGAAGTCCGGATCATTTCGGGCCTCATCGATTTCGGCATTGAAATGATACGTATTTGCGCAGTAAATTCCAATTTCGCCACCGGTTTTAAGCACTTTATACAAACGTCCCAGAGCCTTTCTGATGAACATGCGCCAAATATAATTTGTTAGATTGTTAAAAGTCAAAATTTTTAAGAACTTCAATATCTTTTGTTCTCAACAGTTACTTACGTTGTTTCAGGTATCCAGTGAAGTGCATAAAAAGAAAATATTTTGTCAAATTTTCCCTCGAACTCGTTAGAATGTTTGCCAATTATATCAAAATGTTGATATTTTATACTGGGGTGCCCATGCTCTTTAGCCGCATGCACCACTGCAGATTTGGAAATGTCCACTCCAAGGATCTCCAGATGACTGCCAATTGGCATTCGACTTTTAATTGCAGGGAGCAAGACGTTCTTCGTAACCGAACCGGAACCGGCGCCAAAATCCAAAACTAATTCCGTCGACGTCTAGTTCATTGACTGAACTAAATGTGGGATGAATTCCTTGGCGTCCTTTTTCTGAATCGGCCCGTTTTGTGTATCGTACGCTGCTGGATCGTTCATGTTGGCGATATAATCGAACGAAATTAAATAAAAATTCGCAAGAAGATACAATATTTTACAAGATTATGAAGTGGGATATACAATGTACTTAACAGATTTTCCTATTAGGTTAATCTTCACTCTAGAGAATACAGCATCGGAGTCTGCAGTAAAATGAATACATACACAATTTGAAATTCTTTTATATGGGTTGTTCATGCACTGTTCAGGCGTCGGTATGACAAAACAAAACAGGTTGTTCAATTATTTGTATTGCAAACAGTCATAATGAGCTCGTAAACGGCATTCTTAGTTTTACCTTCTTTTACAGTGCTCTTACAAGCACAAACGCACGTGCGTGTGAAAAATGCGTGTGACATAAGAAACTTTTAAGCGAAAAACCGGCTAATAATCTACTATGTATATCTAAATTGGTTTTGTCGCACACAAAAATTGTGGACACAAAAAAGACATCTAAATTAAAAGTCACCACGTGCATAACCTGAATTTCACAAGATAAATGTTTTGATGATTCGACATTCTGACGCTTATTATCAAGATACAAAAATTTACAATAAATGTGAACCATATTTCATTACTGTGCCTACGGGGGTACGCTCTTCGAATTTTTGTTAAGTTAGTATTTATTTATGAGTAACTTCGTACATAATTAGAAAGTTAGGGTTTTAGTTTGTGATGAACTATATAGTTTACCGAGAAATTAATTATTACCTGACTTATTTGAGCTATTTAATTTTTACTAATTTTTCCTATTAATAGCAGGTAATACAATTTGTTATTTAAATACGGTGAAACCTTAGATAGGATTGCTGCTATAAAATTTTAAAGTGGAGAATGCGGCAAGTGCTGATTAAAGTATATTCAATGTAATTTTTTATTAACGAATGTTTATGTATGTATAACCTTGGTATGTACATAAAACACAACAGGTTATTTCATTGTTTCTATTGCAAACGGCCCAAGTTCATTAGCGTCATTCTTGCCTTTTCCCGATTTTGCAGTGTTATTAGGTACGTTACGCACGTGCTTGTGAAAAACAACCTGACAATACGAAACGTTTTCAGCAAAATACCGGATAATAATTCACGTGTGTAACCTGCATTTCCCAAGATAAAGATTTTGATCATTCAACCTAGTGAAACTAATTACCTGGATATTTGCAAACCCCCCCCCTTACAACCATCAGGTTTATGTTTTACAATGCAGAAGTAATATTACATAAAGGAGTCCGCCCCGGCGTCGAACAAGACAAGACGTGCCCTGTAATAGCTCCGAGGTGATTGTGATTTAGCGAACAATAAAGTGAG
>JAQGAK010004486.1:0-12127 GCA_034696945.1 Lipothrix lubbocki
TAATGCGGCAATTTCACTATTTCATAACCAATTCATAATTCTACATACAAACTTCTTTGGCTGCATCCCATACAAACAATCTTCCTGTCATCTTCGGTGTTGTCCCACGATGACCATCACGGCGAATACGCACAAGGCTTTGTGAAAATTTTGGCCAAAATTCCCGTTGCCGACGCTTTTTCATTCCGCTGGTTCATCTGCTGTTGAGGACGACTTCCTGGACTGGACTTCTTCATTAAAGGTGAACCATTAATTTTTATTTCTCTTCTCTTAGCCCACTAATTTCCTGATTCTAACTCCCAGGCCAAAATTATTATTACTGCCTTGAGGCGCAAGACTGGTATACCATTATAGAATTTAATTACTAATTATAGAATTTTCTTAAAATATTAATATTTTTATGGTCCTAAAATGTCCTAATTACAATTCCTCTCATAATCCTTGCCCTCTGCTTTTTAATCGCCGGATTCTGCTCGATCCAAAAAAATTCCTTGCCGTGAGTTATCGATTCTGCCTAACTCCTCTTCTTCGGCTATTATGAATTCTACTTACAACCGCCTAGTTTGTATTTCTCATGCACTACCAAATAATATTTAATAATTAATTTCAGAATTATGACGAAATCACTCAGCATAGTTTCCAACTTTGGAGCGACTTCTTGCCGGGCCTGATCATTCGGACAAAATCCGATGCTTTTCCGAGACCGTGATCAATCTGCAAGGACTCCCTTAAATCACTGCCGAGATTTCCTCATCACTCGAGTCGAGTTGCGAACCAAGAGTGTTCAGAATAGTTAGAAAGGTAAGTATTTTAATACTACTTATTGGCGTAGTTCAAAGAAAAATTATAATAATTTAAAAAAAAATTATGTACGTAACTATCCAATATGTATTATGCTCAAAAAATCAAAGTAACTCTCATTATTTCACCTTTTTCTTCTCCCTTTCTTTTATACCAACTCAGCAACAATACTTTGCCTTAACTGGGCCTTGTGAGTATTTTCGTTAGCCTTTTCTACAGCAACTAATTTATCCCTCTCTTTCTCAGCAGGGGAACGCTCATCGATTTCCTAAGTACTGGCGTTATATTGTCTGCCTTGAATGCTGCCGGTCTTCCTAAAGCTAAATAACAAGGTGCATATTTTGTTATGCCGTGAGGTTGTAAATTATGTGAATTACATGCCGCAGGTACCAACTCGTTCCATTCACGCTTCTTTTTATTGCCGCCGTTAAAAATATATTTTCGAATGTAGGACTTAATGTCTTGATTGTAGCGCTCGTTGAGTCCATTCCCTTCCGGAAAATTTGGCGCTACCCGATGATGGACAAATCCGTGGAAATAACGCAACTTTGTTGATGACACGAATTGTTACAAGAACAGTCAGTTCTCTTCCTCAGGCGAATTACGACTCCAAAACCCCACACAAGTATCCATGCTAATATTTTGGTTTTACGTGAATTTTATATGACAAGCTTATTAACAAATAAAAGCTTTTTCCCACACAAGATGTCTACATTGTAGTTTCACCACAGACATTATGAGCTAAAAATGGTACTGAAGTATATTGTAAGGAGACTGAAGTGGGATGCAGCTCAGCGATGAAATAAATATAAGTTAGGGATGAGATTTTGTGAAAGCACCGCCTGGTCAGGTTGAAGACCTGACCAGGAATGATCAAAGATCGGTTTATTTAATAGAAATAGTCAATTCACAATATAAATTGTGAATTGATTGGATGAGTTATTCTTTAAATTACGAAATATTAAATGATTGTTTGTTAATAAGTCTGACATCGCTGTAGCTCTCGCGTTGGTAACGCGACAATATATATAGTATATATCATATATGACAATATTTTACTTTACACAGTTATTGTACACGTTTTTGCACAAGCGCATTAAATTATCGGGAATAATCATGCAGATATGCCGTCGAATTGATCCCTCCCAGTTACCATAGGTCACGGGTTTCGAATGTTTTTAAAACAAATATGTATGTATAAATATGTGAACAAATGTCCCGGAATTGTGAATTTGAAATATCACAGTCCTAATTGTCAGTGAAAATTCTTTGCTTTGACCATCGTACATAATGGAGCAATTACTAGAAGGTTTAGCCTTTAGTTACTTCATATTCTCATTTGTTTTATGTACCATGTCATTGTTCTCAACGAAACGTTGAAGTTAAATCAATTATTCAAGACTTTCCTAACTGCTTGATCAACATTCAGAAATATGCGCCGATCGTAGATTTTTCGGATTCGACATTGCCTTTTGTGCTATCCAATATCCAGTTGGCACCAAGAAAAATTACGTTCACAAGCTTTCATTCCCGCTCGCTTTCATGCTTTACAACTTTATTTTCGGTTTTCTCCGAAACTGCTAGTCCTAAAGTTTTCGAAGTAAAGTTTCAGAAAGTTTTCATGTTCCTACATAAATGGATTAGTACGAGCTATGCCCCACAGTGGTGCAAGATATTAAATTTATACATTTTATTTTCATTTCCGAACTCAATTTCTGAACGGTAGCTTCTAAATTTGTCAAAAATTTTGAAATCTTTCCATTAGTGCGTCGGTTACCAAACCTAAACAAACCAAGTATATACACTGGAACCTCGCTATAAGAGAACGCTATAAATCACCAAAATCTGTCTCTTATACAGTCGACTCTCTCTATAGAGCACACTATAAAGACTATGATTTGCGCTCTTATAAGGGTACGCTGTTTTTGGGAATTAGGCTTAAATATACAACAAATGTCGAATTTTTTAACTTCCATACATAATGACATAATTACATTATAGCAGACGAATTTAAAAGCCAAAAACATACTCTAATTCAGGCATTTAATGTTGTAAACACAAACCAGTTAATATGTGAACTCAAAACTGGTTATGAACTATCTAATTTATTTACCCATTGTACTAAAAAGATACGACTATTTAAATACTAAATAACTTTGTGCATATCTTCTAGAATTATCCACTATTTACCTCAACCTTTTATTCATTATTAAAAAAATAATTACGCTACTTTTATTACTCTATTAAATAATTTCTTACGTTTAGTTTAATTCAATTTGCTACTAATCAACTAATCACACATCAGTTAATTTAACAGCTGTTTGCAGTTAAGAGTCCAGCAACGCTGGAAAAACACTTTTTCTATCATTTTTATTCTAAAAGCTATTTTGAAAATGTGTTCTGATGCTTTCAATTTGCAGCAATTATTTATAATCTAAATCTTTATTTTTCCGGCTCTTTTATTTTTACTGCTTGAATTTTAAATAAATTATAATATATATAAACCTTAACTGATTCAAAACGATATATATTAGACGCGTATCCCAATTATTGAAAAAAAAATTATTATTAATTATAATATTTAAATGCATATTTTTTATACAACTTAATTCGCAAAAAAAATTTAATTGCTGAATTTTTGTTAATTATTCAAAGAATGAATCACGTCCTTATAGTCAATTTAAAGCTACAATGGCTACTACTAGAAATAATGCACAAAGAGGACGTATATTTTAGTTTTACACCAGCAAATAATGGAGTGTTACGGTTGCTAAGTGCAGAATGCTCTTATAGGGAACGACACAGGCTTCAGCAGCAGGGATTTTGGCGCTGTCATAGTGGAAATGCTACTATAGGGAATGCTTTTATAGAGAACAAAAATACCATTGAAATATGCTGGGGAGGACATGAAGGCGCTCTTATAGGGGTAATGCTCTTATAAAGAAGCCTCTTATAGGGAAAATCGACTGTATAGAAATTCCCTTATAGAGAGAGCTCGAATGCATATTAATTGTAAAGCTTCCAGTCTGCCGTTTCTGCTATTAGAATAGTAAACATGTTGTAATACTGCACTAATTGCATTTTCTCGGGAATTTTAATTTTTGCCATAATTTATGCCATTTTTGCAACAAATGTTTGCCTTTTTGCCCGGCAATTATTTTCAAAGGGGAAATTAGGGCATAAATTGTTTTTTTGCCTTCTGGCAGACAGAACATACTGGGCACGCAAAATATCGAGGGCATTTAAAATCGACATACCCTAATTGAAACAATGTTGTGGGACGTAAGAAATAAACGAGGACTGTTTGATGTCTTAAAGCCAACTGCTTCTTTTATTGAAAATTGTGCATTTTATACAAATTCATTATAATGCTAAAGATACAAGAGAGAAGTAAAAGTAGAGAGTTGGGAAATCAAGAATATGGCTTTATCATAGAGAATAGTTAAAATTGAGTTATAAAATAAGCAACATATTAAATTTGATGCAAACACATTAAATTTGATGCGAACATATTTTTGATTCATAATAATAAATTTGATGCAAAAATGATGCAAAAATGTTCAAGATGCATATCAATAAATGTGATGCAAAACATTAAATTTGATGCAAGTTCAATGATTTGATGCAAGCTAACATAATTTGATCTAATATCTATTTACATTTGATGCTAAAATGTCTAAATTTGATGCACGGTTAAATGGGTGCTGAATTTAAACCTAATTAAAACAAGATGTTTATCCTCACGGTTTCATGTACATCGTTTCCGGACCGGGTGAATAGAAGCATTCCCCATCAGTGTCCAGTTCGTTTACGCGGCTAATTTGAATCCCACGTTAACCAACACCAAGGCCATCTCCGATGTACGTGTAGCCCGAAACGGTTGTCGCTTCTCCGTTTTCGCATTAATTACTGTAGCTTCTACTTGTTATACAAATAATACATATGTATCTTCATCTCCATATAAAAATTGAATAATGATTTACCTAATTAAAAGAATAAATTGGCTACTTAACAAAAATAAATACATAAATTATGCATGAATGAAAATAATTTAAAAAATTAATGATTAAACAGAATATGTATTTATGAACTTTTTGTATTATAAATCAAATGAGGCACTTATGTTTGACGACGCAATCAACTTTATCAATGCCATCCGAGCAGTCCCGCTTTCCATCACATGTTAAGTCACTCCGGATGCATTTATTTGAGTCGCACATGAATTCGTCTTCAGAAAATGATCCCTCTTTGTTCATTTAATTGAAATGATATTTAGTATTAGTTCCTTTAAATGACCACTCCACAAACCAACCACCAACATTCTGCAACATAGCTGCAACAACAACCAAATATGCCGATACATAGTAAACATGGAATTCGAGCATTTTCATCCTACTCAACATTCACTGAACTTGCAAGCCTAGCTTTAATGCCAGCAATATCGGACGACATTGCGTGTATCGTGTTGCTAATGGAATTCCCATCCACTGGACGATCTGTGGTGTTGCTATGGTTTCCAATTAGACTCGTTCGCATTGCCCACAGGCCTCTGCCGTTGACCTCAGTCGATGTTCTAGTGACAGAACTTAGCATTAGGATCTCCTCCATACTTTCCAAGGAGCTTCAATCCCCTGGGGTTTTAATGCCAATTCATCAGGTGTGGAACTGGAAGAGGAATTTAAAGCTGCCAGTTCTGATGTGATCACGTCGGCTATAACTGCACGGAGCTATTCATTGTATGCATTAAACATTTAGGAAAAAATGTAGTGTAATTAATTTTTTTATCCGAATTTTAATGTTACAATTTTATATTATTTTACCTAAATATTGAAATTTATTGTTATTTTACTTATATATTAAAATTAAATATTATTAAATTTGTGAGAAACTTGAAACGATGAATTTTACGTATGATAAGCGATTGCTATAAAAGACTTTTTGGTAGCTGAAAAATTTAGCAAAATTCCTACAAATAAATTTACAAAAAGTAATTTTTGCCCTGCCATCCTAATGGTGACTATACAAAATTTATGAATATGCTAGCTAATAAACGTGAATATATTAACTTGAAGTGGAGGTCTATAAATTGGTTGATGGATGCGATGCCTTTTATAGTAACTGGAAGCTTCGTCATGTCACCATCGAGTTTTTTAGAACTTCGTTCACACGTATGCGAATAAATAAAAACGTGCAGATTTAATATTTCACAGTAATTCTGAACGTTTGCAAGATCTTTAAAATTTCAATTCATAAAAAATAAGTTTTCCTGCTCCAATTTTTGCTCATTAAAGTAAGCATAAATACATAAGACATAGTCATATATCGCTATACTTAATGTGCAAGTTGGGTTATCTTTATTTTTCTCAAATGCAAGATGGGTTATCCACTATCCCGTATTGCGTTTGAGAATGTAGGAGATAGCCTATCTTGCACCTCCAGTTGCGATACATTTATTAATTATGCAAACTTCACTCCGTCCTGTGGCACAACTCTCGTTATACTGTTTAACAAACCAACATTCAACATTCCTAATCAAAATCAAAGTTATTACAAGGTTAAGAATAATTCGCGAGAAAACTGAGACGTTGTACCAAAGGTTATCCACCTATATCATTTGCCAATAATATCGTGCAGCTTTGATTCTATTAAATTTTTCTTTAATTTAAAGCTCATTTTACATGTCTTGATGTCTTCACTTGCGTTCCCACGATTTACAGAAACATTCAATTACGTCATTTTGTAAATGACTCCCAATATTTAGATTATAAATCCGAAAATTTGACTTGTACATGGCACGGAAAATGATGGATTTCAATTATCAGCTATGGACGTACATGTAGATGATAGAGATAACCCACTTTGCATCTCTACCAACGATAGATTATGTAAAAAACATTTGTATATACATATATGTAACATACTTCCAGGTTCAGCTATATAATCGACATTTTGATTATTAAAATATGTTAGGGGGATTATTTGGGAGCGTCAAAATCGGTTTTGCATGTCTGTAAATTTCCGGTGAGGAGCTGGAGGGTAATAGTTCAAAGTCTATTTTGAAGCCTATTTCCTGTGCTTTCATTTATTGGCCGATTTTGATGAAATTTGGCACATACACCTGTTATTACAATGTTCCTGTTATTATTTCAAGAAATTCAAAATTTCGGGTTTAACAGGAATTTTTGGGTGTATCCTGTTTAAGTTGGAGACATTGAAATTTATCACTCTTTAATTATTATTATAACGTTAATATGTGCACTTTTAGCATATAGTATAGATTCTTAGTGTATATTCCTGTCGGTGTATCCCCTCAGGCAAATGCTGTATACTGATTGCTAATTTTTGACGCGCTTAGCACACATCTCTGCACTCGCATGGCTGCTGTGGATACAACCACAAACCATCTACTTCTTCTTCACAACAGGTTTGACCGCACCGCTCTTGCGCCTCTTGACAGGGGCTGGGTTCTGGGTAAAACAAGCAACTAATTATTTTATGCATGTCATTTCCTTTTTTTTTTTATCATCGACTACAGCTAAATTCACGGAGTCCTTCACCGTGTATGTACATTACCTCATGACGCTGCTGCCCTGTGGGCGAGGTTTCTTCCTACTCGTGCTTCCGTTGCTTGGGGGTTTTTTTGTCTACCTATATATACCTATATATATCTTCTTCATATATATATATCTTCTTCATATCTTAACCTAAGGTGAGGTTATGGACTCTGTCTATTTTCTTCGTGTTTGTGTGTATCCTTAACCTAAGATTTTTGTATTAATTTTTGTAATAATTTTTGTATTAATTTTCGTATTATTTTTATAATTATTATTATTTATTCATTTATAATATTTAATAATTATTAATATTTAATAATTATTAATATTTAATAATTATTAATATTTAATAATTATTAATATTTAATAATTAATAATATTTAATAATAATTAATAAATCTTTCCAGGAATTACACAACCCTAAACTTTTACGTATACGTACAAAATCTCTCAACAAAACACAATCACTGCACAGCAGGCTCCAGACTTTAGTCTCACAAGAAAACATGAAGCTTGTCTGACAAGATCCAGTCACTTTTTCTCGCTATTTTAATCGAAAATTATCCTTGATGGATGCTGCACTCCAAACGAATCAAATACCTTTTGGTTTTCTATATCCTTTTAAACATCTTTATCGCAGAATTGAATTCACGCAAAGGGGAAGTCCTTATGCACACTTTTTGTTGTGGCTTCAAAATACTCCTACTTGGCCACCAGATGTTACTGATCCAAACACATAAAGCTATTTGCGAGTTTGTTGACAACTTGTGTTGTGTTGGTTCTTCCTGTATTCAATTTATAATCACAATTCATGATTATTCTAAATGTAACATAAATAAGACTAATAAATACGTGAATATTGTGTTAACATTTTACTGGCGGGTTGACACAAATTCACCAATTCGTAGAGGAAGGTACTCGTCAAATGGGTGCTTAAAAGTTAGTAACACTACAAGCTGGGCAACACACGGTGCCCATGGAATAGACAGCCTTGTTTGACGTATTTTTCAGATTTATTTTGATGGGGCTGGTAAAGTCCTAGGTGATGGTTCCTGTGTCAAAAAGTAGTTATTATTAGTTATTTGAAATTTTTACAAACGTTCTCTAAAAAATATACTAAAAAATTGATATACAAATATATTTATTTAAAAAAAACTCAAAATGATTTTAATTTTACCCTAAGAACCATGAGGCCTTTTTCAGCCTAGCTGCTCCTACACGTCAGAAGCCCTACCGTGTTTTGAGGAGTAACTATGGTATGGGTTGAAATGAGAGCCTTAATATATAAAAATACTTACTTTACAATACATAATTGAAACCAAAAATAAAAATGAAAAACATATGTACTACAATAAATATAAATTGTCCTAATAATAATTTTTTTCAACCAAACCACGCAAAATATTTAAAATACCTGTTTCTTTGGTTTTAAGCACCTTGTCTCTGTCATGTGGAAATCATATTCAGGCGCGAATCAGGTTTGGTGCCCCCGGTATGATACTGCGGAATTCAATCCAGTTTTTGGGGTCAAACACTTTGGTATCATAACACAGGTATGATTGGAAAACCAATCTAAAGGTTTGCAAAAGCCGGGGCCGTTTGAACATACCGGTAAACCATGGTTAACGTTGTGATAGAAGGCTTAGTCTGCATACAAATTTGCGATAAATACAGTGTTTGCACGATATAGGGTTAATGTTTGATTTGACGTTCGTTAATAGTAGAGCGTTGCTATTACTTCTGTCGTCTTTAAAGGCTTCTTTCGGTTTTTCAGGCCTTTGAACTTCTAGAAAAATCACTGGCGCTGTTGGCTCTGGGGTCAAGAATGTATAATCTGCAGGCGCTGGTGAAAAAACTAGCTAGTGTAGCTATAAATATATACAATTAACCTATAAATAGACTTAATAACATGACTTTACAAAACGTTTGAAGTATTAGTTGCATGTATTAAGATGAATACTTCTGGAGAATGGAAAGGAGGTACTTAGTATGATATATATGTTTGTATCTTGGACTCTGCCATCGGTGTGTACATAGTTCAAATTAGAATAAAGGATCAAGACGACGATTATACCATACGGGCTACCTCAAATAAACTGGAACACAAATGAAAGGGTAGTTTTGTATTTACCACTGTGTTTATGAAATGTATAATTCAGCCGTCTCATTAGGAGGGAACTATTTAATGTATTACTGGTTTCCTCAGTCGTAAAAATTCATTCATTATGGTTAGGAGGTCAATATTTGCTTTCTATCATAGGATTAAATTGCTTAATTTACCTTTCTGCAACATAATCATAACTAAAATTAAAACTCCCAAAACGATTAGTTTTAATAATGTCATCCAAGAACCTTGATTCGTAATTCTATATAGATATCATCTGGAGCATACTTTATTATTATTTATCATTGTTGATTATTATTTTAGTTCTTGTTGTTTTACAAAATTAATGATTTAAACGAACTGACGAACAAACCATACCATATACATTTACACATTTAGGTAATGTAGGTAATTTTATTCCATTCTAAATTAGAAAACACATTAACATTGTATTTGTAAAATTGATCGTATGAAATTTATTTATTGCTAATTTTACTGATCTGCGTGAAATAACGAAAATCTAACGCTGAAACCCTCAAAACGTTCCAATGGACGGAAATAAGGGCGAGGAAAATATTTATACATATAAGATCAAAAACAGGATATTTAATTAGTTCATTTTTGTGCATTAATTCCAAATTCCAAGTCTTTAAATCTGGGTGAACCAATAAAATCAAATGGTTATGCACATGCCATTTTCTTTAAAAAATTGATTTGTAGGCATAATTATGAATGTTGTAATGTTAGATCCGCAAATTGTACTCAACAACGTAATCCTTGAAGAAATTGTTTCCATACAAACCAGCACATCGCCCGCCGCGAGTGCCAGCATTCATTTGAGAGTTAATTTGTAAGGATAAAATTGAATGTTTGGAATGTTAGATCCGCAAATTGTGCATTACATAGAACGTAACGTACTATCTAGAAACAAATGTTGTTTCCATATGAACACACACATCTCCCGCCATGAGTGCTCGGAAAATTCCAAAATAAAAGCAATGGCAGCTATGATCAAACCATATTTGAAAGCATAAAATATCCCATTCAAGTTTTCAAATGACATTGATTTGTAGTCGTCTGATCTATCATTATTGGCAGTTTTCATGTACAATGGAAATCGAATCCGTTCGGAAACCAACCACAAGTCCTGCACACCGGATGTAAATGTAACGCTAAATCTCCGGGTTAAAGGATTTCCAAAAAAATTTGCTTCATGATCAACTATGTAACCTTCAGTGACTTCAAGCAATTGTGGATTCAACTTGTTGTTGGCCAACTTAGTGTTCTTATCCCTGTCTTTTTTCGAAAGCGTAGTAAGCAGTGACCACACTTCTTCAAATTGCGGTTCAGACGTGATAATCGCCACTTGTTCCTTTCTTTCTGAATGCGTTTCAAACGCTTTCCAACTATCGCTCACACAAATTACATTTATATTAAATATCAAGTCAAAATAATATCGATATTCTAACATCAAACCTTATATTAACAGGGTGCCAATGCAGCGGATTACTTTCCCCTCTGATGTATAAACTTGCATGAGCTCTCCATTATTCAATATTCGAGTATGTATCAGCCACCTTGCCAACATGGCGAAGGTAATTAGAACAAATGGGATGAAACTCGTTCGGTGTATCCGTAGGGAACAACATGTATGGGACGTTTGGGTTTTTTGAATTCCCAAACTTTCTGTCTCTTTTGTTTCTGCAATATTTGTCCTCTACGACAGTGTAAAGTTTGAAATTTCGCAATTGGCGCGTGTTTGTAACATCTGTTTAATATCGATTTTCAAGCGCAAAGTCTGACTTCAGAACGCCTTTGTAGTTACTTATAACTATGAGACTAGCTACAAGTAACGCGGCGCTTGTGCGTGAAATAAAATTGTGGTAGATAAGCTCCTTACAACTTGCTTTTGCGGGGTTTTTCAAAACGTCTTCCTGCTGTTCCAATCCAAGAGAGATGACCCAAAATAAATATTTCGCCACGACGACGATCGGCTTTCGAATGATTAAGACTACTTTCGCCAAAGTGACAAATGTGCAACATAAGGCAACAATTGTCAACAATAATGTCATCCACATTTCCCAACTGAACGGATAGAAAAACACCAAAATGTTTTCCCTAACTGGGGAAACTTGATGCGTAGTGATGAAAGTTACGGCTATGAAATTACCTGTGAGGAAAATTTCACAACTCCGCATTTTCTGGACGATTACTGAACCGGTTTCAAATTTTTTACTGAGTTTTCCCAGCCAAATTTAATAAAACCTATACTCCAACTTGTGTTAAAATGATGAAATAGAAATGTCATCAACGATTCAGTCATTGTATTTGCCTCTCCGCGACTAAAACTAGACAGGTTTTTCAGGTTTGAAGGGAAAGAAAGCATCACCACCATAAGTAAGGAATCCAAAGTAAGGAATCCTGGTTTCCAAACGACCGAGTAACTTTTTTGAGCTGCACTTTCAGAAATGCTTTGCATATGAGAAACACAGTGTTTAAGGACACCACATTGAAATAGGTAAGTCCATTTTTTGAAATGTGGACTTACTGCCCGTATTGTTTCGTAACAGCAATAATAGCAGAGAAAGTAACCGGTAATGGCATTTTGCTTGTGACACAACAATAAGTATATATTTGGTTTGTTTAAGCTTGGTAGCCTACGCACCAA